>KK119109.1:113711-130214 GCA_000611955.2 Stegodyphus mimosarum
CCCCGTTCATGTTTTAGCATTTTTACGTTTAAAGAAGTTAGTGTTCTAACGAAAATTACGAAATTGAACTTTTTATACATTCCTCTGGCCCCTTTATGTTTAGAATATAAAATTTTGTACTCATTATTAAAAATAAAACACGGAACGTTTGACACTCATACGACAAAAATTGACCGAGATATTTGATATTGTGGTTGAACATCATATTCAGGGACCGTATACAAATTGAATAGCGTAGTGTTTACATTTGTAGGTAACTAAAAATAAAATACCAGCTTGGGGAAAGGTTTCTGGTATTTAAGACATTAATTGAAGAGCACTCCAATGCAGGTTATTGGGGAAAATATTAATCAATGCAAAATTTTTCAAAATAGAGATCTTATTCATAGAATCGTGTAGAATTCGAGCCGTAAAAAAAACATGGGAGGCTTCAGTATTGGCACATAGCCAAGTTGTAATATTATTTGTATTAATAAAAAATGAAAAAAAATTTATAGTTTAATTAGTTTTTTGCATGATTACCAGATTATGATTTGAATGTAATAAAACTTTGCGAAAATATTAATAACGTATATTTGTACTTCGAAAGCTTATAAAATATTCGTTCGGCAGACCAAATGCAACAAAATTATAAATTCAAGACGCTGCTAAATGACAAAAGAATATTATTGATTGGCATTAAAGAAGGAAAAATTTACTTATACTAATTTATTTATTAACCGACTTCTGAAAGCAAATTGAAAATGACGACAGAAATGGCAAATTTTGAAATTAAATATCTCGGTCAATTTTCGTCGTACGGGAGTCAAACCGTTTGGGTTTTATTTTTTATAAGGAATATAACATTTTTCTGTATTAACCCTTTCGCGACGGGAAGCGCAAACACGCTTATCGCTGAGGCCGGCAGTCTCTTTCGCGAGTGTCTGCCCAGCGAAGGGTTTTTTGCCATTAAACCTAAATCCACGAAGAAGCAAGAAACGCACTCATTTCCCGGCCGGCACGCTGGCGTACCAGAGCGTTTTCTCGTGATATAAACATTCGCGTTTCTATATGCCTTCGAATTCCTTTTTGTTTTCTTTTTTTGGTACTATGTAGAGTCTTTTTGGGTTACTATATGAGGTTCTAATACGGTTTACACTGCTTTTACTTAGGAAAGCCTTCAGTTTACTTATATACCGTATACGACTTCACTTTATTATGGCGAGCAAGCGTTTTTTATCAGACGAATGATAAATGAGCCAATTAATGATGTGAATGAGAGTGATGATTCATTTCCTAAAAAGTTAGAAGGCAGTATTTCTAGTGATTCTCATATGGACATTTTAACAGAGACTGAGCTCACTAAATGTCTATCTTCTAGTTCACGTGAAAGATTTTAATTTTCGTAAACAGACTTTCTTGTATTTTTTTATTAACCTAAAAACATTAATGTATTTTATCAATTAGAACTTTGAAATAATTTGAATAACGCTTTGGGAAATTATTTCTCAAAATGAGTAATTTTTTTTTATATATTTTCATGTAAAGTAAAGGAGAAAGATATTTAAACGCTCATTTTAACATATATGATAACTTAAAGAACCATCATAAAGCATGCCATTCGAAAACATGCTTTTCCCCTTATATGTTTATTTAATCAAAAACCACGTGTATGTGAGTTATGCTAATCTCATTTTGAGTAGAAGGTCAAATCCACATGTATCTGAAATCATATGGGCATACAATGCCATCTTGTGCCAAAAGTTATAGTTCTTAAAACGTTCCAGGACACTGCCACAAATGTGTAACGGCCGGGGGTGAACGAGAAAACGGCCCAGCGTGTCGGCCGGTAAATGAGTGCGTTTCTTGCTGGCACGTATACGTGAAAGTCGGCGCGAAAGAGTTAAGATACCAGAGAAACGTATAAAAAGTTCGATTTCGTTAAAAGGACTTTATTAACACAGTGTTATAATATAAGTCACTCTGAATCAGTGATTCGGTACGATACTCTGGGCAGAATGTTAGAAAAGGGGAAAAAATAAAAGTACCATGTTGATTCAATGGCATATTATATAATTTTAGATAAAATCATAAATAACTGTGTTATGATCTCTTATTTTATTAAAAACAGTGATTCTCAACCCGAGGAGAATTTCCCCAAGGGGAGGAGATTTCATAATCACAGGGGGATTGTTGGACATTACCTTGGCAGGCATCAATTGTAGCATAATCTCATATGGCAAAGAAGAGTTCGAAATGGCTGAAATCAAATCGAAAAGTACTAAAAATAATTAAGGCTGGATTATTTAATTATGGCAGAGCACACTAAGAGACTATCTGCTTAAGAGGAGGATAGTCTTCGTGGAGGAGTTTCTAAGACAAAATAGTTCGTATAAAAATTAACATTGAGAAATTCATGAAAACGCCTATACAGCTATGTTTGCTGAAATGTAAACTCGAACTATTAGTGTCGGGGGCCCTAGCCACTCGACCACTGATGTTCACGCAAAAAAATTAAATGGTATCGTGTAGACGAAACTAAATCAATAGAGACATTTCTTTAATTATATTTATTTAACGTAATAATTTATACATTAATAAATATATGAATAATACTTATTAATTGAATATAATAAACCTTAAACTTGTGTATACCTTTTTTGCATACCAAAATAAAAAATTTTGATTTTAGTTAATACTTGGAATATATTACTTTTTTTAATTAAGAAAATAACAATAAAAAATTTCGAGTGGATTACATTCTAACACGTGGTGACGAGGGCGGTAATTAGATTATTTGTGTATGGCAAAGTACGTGAGAGCTATCTGCCTACAGAGAGAGATGTTTTCGTGGAGGACTTCTTAAAAGAAACTGATTCGTATTTACGTTACACATGGGGAAAACCAACTATGCAATCAGCTCTTTCACCTGGCATCGAATTCGAGTCGAACTCCTAGCATTCAGCGGTCTTAACCACTGGGCTATGATGAGGAAATGGAAGTGGACTGCTGGACAGCGCAGATAAAAGTGTACTGCATTTGCATTATATTCAATAGTCATTTATGCTAAATTACAAGATTTATGCATAATATTTATAGCGGAATACTTCTGTTGAATAGGTGTTATAATAATTACTCGTACGTTAATGATTTCAGAATTTCATGCAAACTTGGGTTAATTTCTGAACTTCAACCTTTATTTGAAGTTGATTTCCAAAGAAGTGAAGGTCGTGGATTCTTATTAAACAAAAAGACTTCACTCTGGATCTGCATATTTTTCAGTCAAAAGCAGTCGAGCGAGTTTCTTTGGCTCTGTGATTTTTTCCTTTTCAAGTGCAATTTCATCTGTCTGCGCAGAAATGTGTTATTTACGCTGAAAGAACTTTCTACTTTTCACTGTCATAGCGACGATTGTATAGCCTTCAGTATCGCACGAATTGTGCATATTCATTGAAGCAGTCATGCAAACTCATGATTAACCTGACGAGTCAGTATCTGCTCATGAAATAATCGCTTCATTCTATCTACGTAATGATTTTCACTGATTTCACCCGCCAGGTAAAAATGAAGGTTTTTTTTTTTTTTTTTTTTTTTTTTTTTTTTTTTTTTTTTTTTTTATTTTTTTTTTTTTTTTTTTTTTTTTTTTTTTTTTGCAGTTTATTGAAGGAGAAACATGCAGATCACATGTTAATCATTCAAACTAATGCTTTCATCTTTGAAGGGGGAAGGTTTCAAAGTTTTTTAACATCTGGAATCATAAGTTCTTGTTTTCAATACACAAATTTCATATCCAGTGAAAATAAAAATTGCTGGGAAATATTTTGTTGCAAACTACCTGCAGCGCAAACCCTGCTGTGGAAAAAGTGCGCAACTAAATCCCGAATAATTATCATAAAAGTTCCCATTATAAAAGTACTTCGTGTAAAGATTTTGCTATCAAGATTGAAAACTCATGTGTAAGCCGAATTTGAAAACGCCATATAAATCCAGCTATATATATCCATATATATCCAGCTATATACGTATGTCGCCTAAAGTCTGAATTATTGGTCATCTTACTTAGCTAGACCTATCAGACAAGTTCAAGTTACATGCGAATAAGGACTTAATTTCTAAAATAAGACGTGGTGGAGCCTTGTAGAAGGCCGTCAGGAAGAATAAGAAAATAAATAAATACCGAATTAAAAACTATATGTAAGATTTATAAATAGTTAAAAGTAAATTAAAAATTAGTAAAATGTAAAGAAATAAATTAAAATTTAATGAGCCATTCAATTAATGATAAATAGTTAAATAATAAAATAAACTATCGGACCTTGCTTCATATTGGGGCTCTGACTTAAATAACAATTTCACTCAGAAATAGCTCACTCGGGCTTCAGCAGAATTTACACCCTGACTATATAGTTATAATAATTTTGTGCTTCCAGGATGATAGAAATGACGACCTAGACCAATTTTTCTAGCACACGATATTCTTCTTCTTCTTTAGATCGAGTTTGTCAGGTATCAGGCACCTCTGCTAAAAAGCCATTTGTGCCAAATATACCAAACCCGATGCTTCCTAACTTTTTTTCGGGATGTTCCTCAATGAGTGCAGCCATTTCGATCACCTTAAGAAATTTCCTGAAGATGTAACCTTCAGGTCTGTCTTTTTTGGCAGTCTTTGGGGCTGTATTCTGCTCCATCCTTTAAGACTGCCTTTCCCCTGCTGTCAATTTTCAATTCTTGGGCATGTTTCTATCTTTTTTTTTTCCATTTTCTTTTGTGATCCGACCATTATCTTTTTTATTTTGATTTTATCAGAGAGGCAATCATGCTTTTAATAGCTTCCTGCCCTTCTCCAGATGTTGATTGAGTAACTTGAGTAGAGGTCATTTCTCCTCACTCTACGAAGGTTTCGTTTCTGCTCCTTCGATTGATTTTCTCTGGATTTCCTTGTTTTGAGAAGAAAGGACACCAATGATAAAAATTAAAATGGTTAAAACGTCCCCTTGGAGAATATACTGAATGCTGCAAACAGTATGCTGTATGGAAGGAAATTTTAACGGGGACTTGTAGATATGAAAACAAAAATAAAAGGATCCAGCACTTTTTTACCACAATTCCCTGCCGATACAGTTCTAGCTGTCGAGCAAAATGTGACGGTTGAATCCCTTCCCCATATTATAGTGTTGATCAGTAAAATGAAATCAAGCATAAAGGTCTCTACGAATGACAATTTTCGCGCCCTGTGTAAGGTTTCATCGTTCCGAAATGCTGCAAGTGTTCTTTTCTGTGCGAAATCCCTAGGTTTGGACGTGCGAAATGAGGATGATCACTGGTAGTACTTTCCGGAGCGAAAAATTTACTCGCTGTCATAAAAAAAAATTTTTCTTCCCTTCCTGGAGAATAAGCCTTTGACATGTGGATGGAGCCTTTTTTTCCCTTAAAAAAGTCTCATCCTCCATCCAAAGATCTGTTTCCCAGGAAAAGACTATGCATTCAAAAGTTAGAATCGATTTTTAAGGCTTACGTATTATTTAAATAAATTTTCTGGTATTTTCTGGTATTTCTGGTTACGCTGAATTTGTGGTTCAGTTATATAAAAGATGTGCCAGAGACCTTTTATTTAAGGCTCCAGCTAAAATTGGATGTATATCAAAAATTTAGGCCGGACTTCGGCGCAATTTAAGTTCTGGTGGAAATTTATATTTAGCTCTGATTCCAAAATCAGAAGTAAAGGCATTGTATAAATAATCCGTTTGTAACCAATAATGTATGTCTCAGTTTTCCGAACTTTTAAACGTGTATATCATATAGCTCTTTGATAACAGCGTAGAGAACTTATTTGTTCTCAGCAGTCGTAAATTACTCAAGAAGTCACAAGAATTTTCCGCCCTCAGCTAGACTTTTACTGGGAGTAAAAATGTATGCGATTTATTCATTTCTGCTTACGTAATGAAACTGGGATGAAGCTGAGGACACTCGCACTGCCTTTTGTTTAAGTGTCCAGGGCCTTAGCCAGTGGCAAGCGCTGCTTAGGTTAAGATCAGCAGGATTTCAACAGGAAGAACAGGATTGTTTAAGAATCTTGCATCGAAGAATCTTGAGATATTGACTATATCCTTGTTAGTCTCCGAAAATTCAGTTTCTTCCTGCCTCTTGAAAGTGCATTACTATTCCTGCTATTGACCTCTTAGGAGTTCATCATAAAGAAAAGATGGGAGAATGGGGGAAGAGTATAACTCTGGTATGCCCTCTTCATACATGCATTACTCTTTGCACGATACAGTAAAGGCAAAACCTATATAACATAGCATTATACATATAACAAGGCTCATGGTTAAGCTTACTACAATAATGGCTAAAAAATTGGGGAAAGCCCAGTATAATACGGGATACTCCGATATTTTGAAAGCTGTCTCGGTTACCAGTTTTTTATTTCATATAGCATGAATTTTCATAATATGACAAACTTTCAGAAGCCTAATGACTGTATACTATTTTAGACATTCTTTAACTCACATCAGCCCACCAGCGTCCGAGCGGTAACGTTTCTGAATCCTGGCAGTTCGGCCCGGGGTCCGAATCCTGCTTGGGTGTTTTCCCGGTTTTCCGCATATATAATGTGTATACCAGCCAGTTTCCCTTAAGAAGTCTTCCACAAAGGCATTCTTTCCCTTTAGGATGATAATTCTCGGGTGCTTTCCATAACTAAATAAACCAAACCAACTCGCATCAACTTTTCTTCAGTTCTTCGATTTGTGTTGCCCTGATTCAATACGTTTCTTTTGTGGTTTCGTATTTGGCATTTTTGTGGTTTCGCATTTGGTTTGGAGAAATTTATTTCCAAACATGGAATGTATTCAAAGTATTGAAAAATTTCATTGCTCTGCTTCATCTTTAGAAAAAATATCAAATCTGAATGTGTTGATGCCCTGTAAATATATGATAATTCTTCGAGATTTTGTGCTATACCTTCCAACCAACCAAAGGTTTCAAAAAAGGAGGTTTCAAAAAACATAAATAGAACAATGGTATCTGTTAGAGTTGTGAAAGGGGGGAGGAATATTGCGTAGGCTTGAATAAAGTCACGTGCCGCGACGTATCTGAGCGAAAGAATTCCCACGTGGAATCTTCACATTAGTATTCACTTCTTGAACTTCATCCAAGACCGCTTTTGTTTTAGTCTTGCGCCTTGAGTATTTCACTCATTTCCTCAGAAATTACACCTTAAATTTAAAAAAAAATCTACAAAGAACAAGTACTTCCAGCGATTATTTTAGGAGGTACATAATTAGTACCGTATTCTGCAAATAGTTGCAGATGTTGCTGACAGACTAGTTGCGACATCCGTTCTCTCGTTAGAATCCGTATTTAGAATGCTTGCAAATTGGGATGTGTAAAAAACGTGGAACTGTTTCACAAGTTAACCAAATTCCTTGTTTTAAAATAACTAGACAGTCTGCTTTAAACATAATCAATTATGATAATTGTTCGAATGCCTGTATCTTTCAGTTTAATGGTGTGTAACGAAGAAAAACGTTAGTGCTTAGCAAAATATAAAGCTGTACATTGCTTACGGCTTATGGCACTAATTTATGTTGCTTCTATTTCAAAACAAGGATTATATTCATTGTAACTCTTTTTGTGGTAATAATTTTGTGTTTTTTATATGCTGAACATACTTTTATGAAAATAAATACTTAATAAACGTGAAGGGGGTATATATATGCAATAAAGTTTAGTGAGGTGATGCAGATGTTGATGATGAAAGCCGATACATCAAGGAATAGTTGCAATCATGATCCACTGAAACTGTGAAGTGGCATGAGACGTTTGTCATGAAGAAAGAGAACACCGCGTTCCAATCTGTTTGGGCACTTCAAATGAGTCTGTTGTTGCAAGCGCTGGAATAGGTTTGAATAGTATTCTGTATTGGTCTGCCCTTTTAGGCAAGAAGTTGAGGATAACACCCTGTACATCCCAAAAAATGACATATTCACTTTTCCCCCGGAAGATAGATAACGAAACGCCTTTGGTGGAGAAGCTGAGGAATGTCTCCATTATCGAGAGAGCTACTTGAGTCCAACTGATGGCACCATGTTTCATCCTGAGTCCGAAGCTTGTCCAGAAAATCTCCACGATCTACGTTGTAAAGTTGCATCAAAGTGAGAATCATCGTTCGCGATTTTGGTCACTTGCGGAGGTGAATTAACCGTTAAGCAAAATAAGAACGTATTTCGGGCATCAAAAAAGAAAGCATTACAGGAGCACCACAAAAATTTTCTGTTGCCATTTTCCCACGGTATGGATGGTGCATCTAAACCAAGAGAGAAGTAATGGGTAAAAAACTGTCGTAAATATATATGAGGGTATCAAAATCTCTGACATACTTAAGTCCTCATAACGTCTTAATCCGGCCGGAGTCAACTGTCAAGTTTCGGGGAACAGTGCGCAGCCACCTTGTATATATGCCCAAATTATGGCGTTATAGGCATACATGAGCTCCTTAGAAATTCCTAAACGTGTTGCAACAGTGTTGTATGATCCGACATGATTATGTCAAGCATTACCGTAATGATATCGAAGGAAGCACCACCCTGCAGATGATCGGTTCGAAATTCATTTCTGAGGAACTGTTGTCCGCGTTTCATTTTATCCCCCACCACGCAGAGTCGCATAGAGTGGTATATTGTTGCTCTAAAAGGCGTTTTGCATGTCCTCTGAGTCTGTCTGGCTGTCCAATACCTCAGGAAGAAATCGAATCACTGCACAATCGGCAATGCGGTGCTCACTTTTAGAGGGCTCCGTCCTCTCCCACCATTCCACATGCAGAGAAGGAACGTGTTACAACATAAAAACATGTAACATCTCACTTAATGCACGCGTTACCTACTTGCTAACATATAAGCTCATAAATATTTCATGAGACAAATATGCTTCCTTTTGAATCTGGCCAGGACTTCTAGGGATTAATATACACCTCTGTCCGAAAAGATCCGAGGCAGATTTCCTTCTTGGAATATAATCATAACTGAGCTAAAACTGGGAATGCAATTCCGGGGTGTGTCATAGATCGGTCATGCGGGAGGATTCAGCGAGTTCGTCCAGAACGATGGAAGGAGAGGAATTTCTTCTTGCTGCACAATGCGCTCACTAATACGGCTGGAATTGTGGGGCAGTTTCTAGCAGAAAAATGTATTCCAGTTCTCAAACACTCTCTATATTCATCCGATTTATTGCCGAGTGAGTTTGTTTATTGCCGAAAATCAAACTTCACATGAAGGTCAACTCTATGAAGACGTAACCAACATTCAAGCGGTAGTGACCAGCAATTTGAATAACATCCCAAACAAGAACTTTTCTGACAGTTTCTTATGGTTGTGTAGATGCTCTGTGCGTTGTACTGATGTATGTGGGAGGGGGACTGTTTTATGTGGATTACACTTTCCGTCGACCAGGTGTCGACACTACGCGGCCAATCCAACCGCCGATTCAGGCCCAGGGGTTCAACACCTGTCCTCGCACCTTGGACAGATTGACACCAGCCGCCATACGGCGACGCCGATCGTCAAAATTTGCTACCTTCTAGTCACACAGCCTAGCTATCGCCCAAGGATATTACCCAGCAAACCCGGAACGCTATGTTCGGGCTACTAGAGCTTTAAGCTCTAGGACACGCCTGACGCACGGGCCAACCGATAGACGATCTTACCGGGCCTGAGAACCACTAGGTTGATAATTTGTATACCTCTGTGGCCTCAACTGCCTAGGTACAGATCGGGAAATGTAGACGAAATACCTGAAGTACCCTTCATCTTACGTTTTCTCTAGTTTTCATAAAATCAGTTTCGGAACTTATGGACAGACAGTCAGTAAGCGTGGAATATATATAATATTTCACGTCTGAATGTATATATGCGTCGTATGTGTTTGTATTGCACAGTCCCGGAAGCTTTTCAAGCTTCTATTGAAACATTTGGTTTCTGATTCTTTTTTTCCCTTTTACGTTAATGACAGATGCATGCAGAAATCTTGATTTCACTTTGAAACAGTAAAACACTGCAGTTCAGTGACATAAATATTAAATAAAATTGTCAGATATGTAAAGTGAAAAATAAGTAAGATAAAATTGTAATTAAAACTTGCACTTCCAGCTGCTGTTAGAAAAGGGGCTAATCATGGCGGTTTTTAACGTTGAAGTCATAATTAGTTATTGTTTTCATTTGAGATTCTTTGCTTTTGGAATTCTTTGCAGAATGATATGAAATTTCAGCGCTGTATTTACTCTTCGAACTTAAATATGCATTAAAAATTACACTTTTATGTTGTGTAACATTTCTGAGAAATCTTCAGACAATTGCTAGGTTGGAAGACATATGCCCAGTCTTTACCACACTGCTCTTTTTCTCTTTATCTTATATCAGCAGACATTAACACTATAACAGCTTATTGTCGATGTATCAACACACAAGATCTACCATCATTCATAATAAAATAGGGTGTTAATACAATAAATAGCACGTGCAGGTATAAGTATGCAAAGAAAGGATAGTGGATTATCACGAAAGTGTTTGTGCTTTGCCCATGTTTTAATGAATAAATATATTTCGTGTTTTCATTTATTCAATGTAACGGAGAAAAGCCAATTATCAATGCCTCTTTATCAGCATTATCAAGCATTTGAAAGTTGCTCCAATAATAAAGCCACGATTTTTAGCAATTTTATTATTCTTACAAATCTTAGGTTCAGTTTTACTTTCGATAGACTATAAAAGCGCGATAATCCAACACTCTCAGGACTGCGATAATTTCAATTATCAAACACGTCAGATTATTTGACTTCGCAATGTTGTAAAAGCGATTTCGTAAACGTTAAACGTGTTAAAGCCGAAAATTTAAAACAAAATTATTGGTTCATTAATTCTACATATGTGTTTAATTGCTGAAAACACGCTAAGCAACAAACAGTACCCATAATATAGGTTCTTAACTAATTTACGTTTCTGATTGTGCTGCATTTTTATTGCATGAAACCTTTCCAGAGTTTGATTGTTTATCTGCTGCTTTTACTGAGCATTCATTATTTATCATACACCGCAGTGTTTATTTAGCATTCTAGTGGGAAAAGCTTGAGCAGTGGATAGCATTCTGAAATGTATTCGGCATTTCAGTGTGATGTATAATAGGACGCTTAATACTTTCTTCTTCTTCGAAAGATTTTTGCTTTCTAACATTCTGTAAAATTGTCGTTAAACTTCGTAGGGTTTACTTGTCTAAAAACTGGAAGTGTAGTAACTGCACAGAAGAAGGGTTAAAATTACCTTTTATTACACGCTTTATAAATTTACAATGCGTCAAATGACGCTAACAGACTACGCCTCTGCTTGAGCGATAACTGAAACAGTAAGGACTAAAGATTTGAAGATATTAACAAGTGGTAGAATTACGCTACAGGGCTCAGACTATCCTGTTTCCTAAAGGAGCTTTGAAACTCTAGTGGCAGCAAAGTAATGGCTGTTACGCCACGTTTTACCAGCAATTTGTAAGCAGAAGCTCACGCTACAACAAGCACGGAGTTTGCCCACACTGTCTAACTTTTCCTTCTAGAACTTAATACTTAAACCTTTTCTCCCACTGGTAAAATTTGCATTACTTTACGCCTGCTTTAAATATTCTGGCATTGTCAATTAGGGGAATGAAGGCTTATGGGAAAGAAACTTCAAATTAAATTAAACTGGTTATTTTAAATAAATATAAACCCTATAGGGTTATAGTAAAAAATGTTTTCGAAAAATGTTTTTAAATATTTAAAAATACAAATTTTTAAAATAAATCATAAAAAATGTGCGAATTATATTTGAATTAAGCCAAATTTCGATTTCTTAAAGAAGGAATCAGGTAAGTTTAATAAAAAAGAGAGATTAATAAATATATATCAAATTCAATTAACATTGAAAAACTAAAATTTTGAGAGCTAATTTTTTAAAAACTACTCGTGCGATTTTTACGAAACTCAGCAGTTTGGCATAATTTGAGTCGTAGAATCGAAATATGGAGAACAATCGGCATGTCATTTCAGGAAAAGTCCGATTTTGTTTCAAAATACCTGCATTAGAACACTGCTATATATAAATCTAATACATGTCCTAAGTCTCGCTTTCGAGACATAAAAAACACAACTTGAATTTCGTCATTGTCTAAACGGTAATTTTCCTAACTTTTCCATAATTTAATAAATTTGACTAAAAACTTTCAACAACTCCTTCATCTACAAAAGGAATCAAATATATTATTATCTATTTTAAAATTGCTTGATATGAATTCAGGGGTCAGAGAAATCATCATAAAGTTGTCCAAAAGGGAAGGTCTTTAAGTTCAAAGAGTCCCAAGAGAAGACACCTTAAGAAGCCTCTGTTTTACAAAATTATTTATAGTACTTTTTACACTACAAACAAAAACCGAATAGTAGAAATGGCTCTGAAGCGAAACAGCTGCTGGTTATTTCTGAAGAATGTTGCTAATGACACGCTCATTCCTCGGACAGCAAACAAATCGGAAATACATGCGCTGAATTTATCGGATATGGTGAACCATTCGATGCTTGATTATCAGACTTTTACTGTGTATCCTTATTATTATTCAGAATCAGTGTATAACATGAATACAAACCAGTTTCCCTCATAAAGTCCTCCTCGAAGTTATACCTTTGAGGCAAAGCTGCAGGTAGCCTGTTATGTTTTGCCGAATTCCAAAAGCCTATCTAAACAACATAATGTGATTTTCTGAAATTGGTGAACTTAAATTTTAAGCACTCTGAATATTCCAATTTTGTCTATATACAACTGCTCTTCCATATTCAGTGTATAATAAATCAATGGTGTGCAGTAAATGAGGGCAGCATGCACGACCTGAAAGCTGCTGGCAGGCAAAAAAAATTTTTAATAAAATTTCAAATAACTAACTAAATTTTAACTTAATTTCAAATTTCACTTACTAAATATTTATATAAATTCGTGTAAACAAGTAATAATAATACAAAGGAAAAAAGTCAAATTTATTTTGCTTATTTTTTAACTGTAACAAATTTCTGTTGGTTACATTTCGCAATTCAAATATGCTAACAAATAAATATTAAAAATTTTGGATTAACATTTATTTCAAATAATTCTGTCATATTGAATTGACCGCTGCATAACTTACTTTCAGTAAATCATGTAAATGAAAAACATGGCTGTGTGCCAGTATTAGCTTCGAACTCATTTGGAATGTAATGACTGCTGAAATGATTGTTTGTGCTTTATTTTCTTAATAAACACTTCCCAATTTATGCAATTCACTTCCCAATTTATGGTGTATCGAAATTTGTAAGCGTTGTATTAAAACAAATATATAATTGAAATGTATTGGCGGGATGTCAGTTTGTGACCACTGCCATAAAGGATTTCTGTTGTTGTTTCTTGTCAATTCTCACCATAAATTTATATTCATCAATTAAGAGAAGGTTCTACATTATGCTTTATTAAAAATAATTTCTGCTTCACTAAAGATAGGTTGTTCTAAAAGGCTAAAAATAGGATCAAATTTTTCTAATACTATCAGTTTAAGAAGCGTATAAATATATTTAAATTATACCGTTGCATTGTTAAAATATTCTTAATCACATCAGTGCCATATGGCTTCAATTTTTCGAAATTTGCTCTGACAGAGAATGGTGAATTTATCTGATAATTTTATAGATTAAAAGAAAAAATAAGCAACGGCGATAAATTCGATTGTGCCTGCTTTTGTTAAATGACTTCGAAGAACTCGGAAGACTATCCTGCTTCTGAAGTTTTTGAGGGGAAAACCTTTCTTTTTCGTTATCTTCATCATTTTCGTCAGTTCGCAAATACATAAACTAAAGAATACTTATTTTGCTGAATAAAACTGTCTTTTTCTTTATCCTGCTTTTTGTTTCTTTCTTCGATTACGGTAGGTTTTTCCTATGTCATCAGTCTGGAATCTGTAAATCATTGCAGATAACATTCCAATAAATATACTCGTACATTCTTTTTTTTTAATAACTACTAATCAGCGCCGTTAGAAAAAATACAGCTGGGTATTTCATTCTTTGGCATATGTAATTTTAATTAAAACATACACGGTGCAAAAAATGTGTAATGTGCACAAATTTAAGGAATAAATGTGCACAAATTTAAGGAATGTTGAAACTTGACAAAAGTAATGATTTTCGTACCTCAATATGTGGTGGAAAGTGAATGTGAACGCGAAAACACGGTAAATACGAAGAACAGGGCGAACGAAAAGTCGTTTTAATTTCGGATATTTGCACCAAATAGTGTTTGATAGTTACCAGAATTTGTTACAAAGTAAAGTACCACTAAATTGCAATGCATGCATCACAATGACAACGGATCTTGTTGCGAAACTGACAAGTGAATCTTCCCAAAGACCTTGTCGCTAAAATTAGCTTAACTGCTACAGAAATAAGCAACATGCATCTTCTATAGTGTGCACCAATAGCGTCATCGTTTGAACATATCTCGTAAATATCAAACGTTATTTTTCGTAGATATCCGTGATTAAAACGATTTTTTTGTTCTGCACGTCCTTCCTACTTCCGGATTCAGATTTTGCAGTCCACAACACATTGCATTGTGCATATTGTATGCCATATAAATTCTGATCATCAATTCTGTTACCACTGTGTATCAGACCTGCTACACAATATGCGGAGACTGCAGAAACCGATTCATAAAAATAATAAATAATAATGAATTCTTAAAAATATGCACTGCGTACAAAGTGCAATGTATGTAATTAAAATCTGTATATGAAAAATAAAATATTTTTCTTCACTAACGAGCACCGGACGCGTAATGGCAAACCGCACATTGAGTTGATCAATATTAACAAATTTCGCTTACTGCGCATGCTTAATAGTGTAGAGCGTTGGTGTGGGAGTAAATACTAGCGAATAAAAATAAACAACCCTACACAAGCTTGTTCGTCATGACATTTTGATTTATTTTGTTCATAAACATTACATTTAATATCAGTTACTTTTTAATAATTTCTTTGGCTTTCATTCAGTAATTTAAACTAGATATATTCCTTAAGTTGTTAAAGCATTTATGAATGGAACGCATGGTAAATAATCGATTCCTTTTATTCCTCAGAAGTACAATCAATAAACAACATCATGTAATGCTTCCTGTTTTGTAATCCTTTTTAAACGAAAATTTGGAGAGTCTACAATTGATATTTACACCTAAGTAATGAAGCAACGTGCAACCTAACAAGTTTTAAAACCCCGAACTGTTTACGTCCAGATAACAGAGCATCAACCATATACCATATTTATCTTCTTTTAAAATTACGCCGAAGGCCTAATTGCGCCAAATTCTCTTCTGGGCATGCGCAGTGTGCGTCCTTCATTTAACATTGTTCAACTGAATGTGCGGTCTGCCATTACGCACCCTCCCGGACCGTGCTAGACTTAAACTACCTAAACTTTAATGTACGGGGATCTGTGTTATAACAAACTATTTTAAAAGCAAGCATTTGAAGAATTAAAAATAAACAAATAAATTATTGAGTATAAACATTTCAGAAATCATTTTGTCTGCAATAGATTAAGTTTATTACAATGCAAATATATAGTTTAAAATATATGTGATGTTGCAAATTTAATTACTGTATTATTATTAATAATTTATGAATATTATTAAAACTTTTCTCATAATAAGACCAATTTCTTAATTTCGTAACATTTTTCATTTTCGGATTATGATGTGATTCAATATTGATGTATTAAAGCATTTTCCGTATGCATTCTTTCACGTGATGTGTACAATATTGTATGATCAAATTGTTCGGTATTGTCCAAGAATCGAGGTTTGGCATCTTTAAAAAGAAATATTTTATGAAAAGAAATGCGCCTTTCTGTTACCGATAGTTTAAAAAGCACTTTGAAAAAAATAAGGTAGAGAATATCTGGCGGGAATATAAAACCGAAAGAATAAGATAAATAGGACAGTTTTGCACTTCTCCATGGTATAATGTCTGCAACTAAATTTCTTACTCGCTATACGGGCGTGAGAGGAAATTTTGAAACTCTCGAGAAAATCGATAGATGTTATATATATTGTGAATGTTCCTAAAAAGCTTTTCGCCATTCGTCGTTTGTTTTCCTTTAACTTTGATCAAGATGACATTGAAAAATGAAAGTTTATAGTGTAATTGTCATATATCTAGCTCACATTTGGGAACTTCTCGATAACTTCTTTTACTCAATTTCTCATTTTATTGTGAAAGTATTAGAATTTGCAGATAATATGAAAATAATTTTCGTAAAAGCTGTTTGCCACTATGATCGGGTGTAAAGGTTACCGATGCTGGCTGCCATGCCGTAGGGCCTAGGTTCGAATCCTACAGAAGGCTTAGATGTAATGTAACATGAGGGTGCTTAAAATATTGGCGAGCCGAAAGTCCTCTTGAAAGGTTTGTGGTAGGGGAAGAGGGTTGGAAGACCCT
>KK119109.1:140476-162970 GCA_000611955.2 Stegodyphus mimosarum
ATTACGGTGAATTACGGTTGAAGCTAGAGTATACGGCCCTAGAGGCCTTTACTCTACAATTATTAATCCATTCTGGGTGTCTTGAAATGAAATCTTGAAACTGTAAAGGCTCTTATTGACTTCCTTGATGAAGATGTGGCGCCCTCTGTTGGTCTCAGAAGCAATTATTTTTGTAGAAAGTTGTAATTATTGTATGATAGGCATGGCAGTGATTTAATCTTTTGAAATGAAAATCTATACATTGTTGAGTCGTCCAGGCTATTTTTGAAGATTGAAGACTTATTACAATGTTGTTGAAAATTCGGTAAAGTTGTAACTTGGATGGCGGCATCTACCAATCCCGTACGTTGTATGAATCACGTGATACGTTTGTTTACTTATTTGCAGTAATAGTAAGAATCTTGAGTAAATAAAATAATGCTTAAAGTAGTAAATAACAGTAGTAATTAAAGAACAAAAAATACACTAATTGTGCGTATAGTCCATAAAGGCGATACCAGACACATTATAAGATAAGCGTAAAGTCCCAAAAGCTTTACCAAGCTTGATTATTTACATTTACATGATGCACTTTATGATATTTACACTGCGCTTTTATGATTTAGCATGACCAGTTATTGTTATAAAATATGGTTCTTGGTCTTTTGTGGGGTTGTTCGATTTTGTAGTCGTAGTTTCCTAGTTTACGTATTACATTGTAGTTATGGAAATCAGATTTGGTATGGAATTTGGTTGCAATTTTCTTAATTTCTTCATCTATTGTGTTGATCTTTAGACTGTTTCTTATGACCGTGTTTCTAACAAACCAGGGAGAATTAGTGATAATTCGCAGGTGCTTATTTTGTTGAATTTGTAAAATTTTTCTATTGTTTTTCTTAGTCGCTGCCCAGGCAGGAGCTGCATATATTGTAATCGGTCTTATGGATTGGAGATATAGGAGCCTTTTTGTGGCGAGTGAAAGTTTTGAGGATCTGCTAAGTAAAGGATAAAGTGCCAGGAAGGCCTTTTGTGCTTTTTCTTTAGTATACTTAATATGGTGATTAAAAGTAAGTCTTCGATCTAGCATGACTCCAAGATATTTAACGCTATTGTTGATTGGGATGGTGGCGTCGTTAATTTTAATCTCTTCGTAGTTTCTTCGTGGTATATTTTTGTTGAAAATAACTACTGTAGATTTTTCGGGGTTGATTTTAATTTTCCAAGTCTGGAACCAGTTGTTTATTACGTCAGAGGCTTCCTGTAGCTTGATGGTGGCGATATTGGGGTTGAGTGATTTGCATAGAATAGCTGTGTCATCTGCATAACATGCAGTGATGGCACAGTCTATTATTGGGATATCATTGATAAAAATATTGAAGAGGGTTGGCGAAAGTATAGCACCTTGCGGTGTTCCTGCGGAAATCTTTTTAATGGTGGAGAATTTATTGTTGATCTTCGTTTGGAAGGTTCTATTATTTAGGAAATCGGCAATTATGAGAGTCAGTTCTGGAGGAAAATTATTATTGATCAGTTTAGAGATGAGAGCTTGGTGCCAAACCTTATCGAAGGCTTTTTCTACATCTAGAAAAAGCCCCGCTACAGTTTCATTCTTGTTAAAGCATTCTCCAATATGTTCAACAAGTCTAGTGACTTGATGAACCGTGGAGAAGCCTGCTCTGAAGCCAAATTGGTGATCTTTGATGATATTATTGAAGGTGAGGAATTCCGTGGTTCTTTTAAGAATGATTTTTTCCAAAATTTTTGCAAAGGATGGGAGTAAACTAATAGGCCGGTAATTTTTTGTTTCAAGATTATTTTTTCCAGGTTTTTTAATAACAATAATGAGGGCGTGTTTCCAGTACTCTGGGAAGACACAGAGGCGGAGACAGGCGTTAATGATGTTTGTCAGTAGAACGATGCATTTATCTGGGAGGTTCTTGATTGTTTTATTTGAAATTTCGTCGTATCCTGCCGACTTTTTAGGGTTTAATTTGTTGATAATCTTTTTGATTTCTTTTGGAGAAGTTGGTTTATTTGATGCGCTATTATTTTGGAGAATGTAATCAGTCACCTGACTGTGGATATGATCTTCAATTGGTTGGGAGGCGGGGCTTGAGGCGTTGACTTTAAATTGTTGTTGATAGTCTTCGGCAAATATTTCTGAGATGTCTTCGCTATTGAAAATTAGTTTATTTTGATTTTTGATAGGGCCAATTTTATTCGGATTATTTTTAAATGACTTGGCTACCTTCCATACGGAGTAATCCGTGTGTGATAAACTAATGATGAAGCGTTGCCAATTTTCGTCTCGGTACTCCTCCATGATTTTCTTCAGGTCTTTATGAGCTTTGTTGAAGTTAGTTTTATCCCTTGGGTGTTGGGTCTCTTGGTAGATTTTTCTAAGTCTGTTCTTGTTATTAATTTTTTGTCGAATATGATGGGGAAGGGTAAATTTATTATCCTGGAGAGCTGATTTAGCAGAATTAATTGCAGCTTTAATAGAGACGTTGAAGTTATGGATGGCAGTATTAATATCTCTTCTATTGTTTAGAGGTGGTTTTGCTTGGGTATTATCTTCCATAAATTTATAAAATTTGTTCCAGTTGATCCTGGTATTTAATGGCGGGAGTCCGTGCCGGAGACCATACATGGTGAAGTGGACAGGCAAGTGGTCAGAAGTTAGATTGTTGTCAACGTGTAAGAAAGGAATCTGATTAATTTTGTAGGTCAAAAGTATATCTAGTATATCCGGAGATCCGTTTAAAGTAGTAGGAATTCTGGTGGGCTCACTAGGTGCATAAACTGTAAAATTATTTTGAGGAATATAGTCGTTCAGGGTGATTCCGTCTTTATTATTGTAGAAGGAGTTCCAGTTTCTATGTTTGCAGTTAAGATCGCCAGCGATGATAGTGGGTCTATTGAAATTTTTTATGATGTTAAGATCTTGAGTATCCAACGGAGTGGAGGGAGGTTTGTAAACTGAAATTATCAGGAATTCGATATTTTTGCTAATGAAAATACATGCGCAGGCTTCTATGCTATTGAAGTTAGGTAGTGGAAATTCCATACAATTGAGGTATTTTTTAGTGAGAATGGCGGTGCCCCCTCCTCTATTATGAGTTCTATTAAATCTGAAACAGTCATAATTCGCCATCTTAAATTTCTCTGTGGTTCTGAGGTGGGTCTCATTTAGGAGTGCTATGTCAATACTATGCTGGTTGATGTAATCTTTAATTTCTATGCTCTGTCTTTTGAGGCCATTGCAGTTGTAAAACATAAATTTCGCGTAGTTGATGTGCTTTAAATTGTAGTGCGGATTTAATATTGGTGTATTAATCATGATGGTGATATTTTGAGAAGATCTTAATGGCTTCCAGCGCCATGCTTAGTTGATCGGCCATGTCATTTGCTTCATTATATTTTTGGTAGATTTTGTAGAGGTCTGTTACGAAATGTTGAAATTCGTCAATACTTTTACTCTTCTTTTCTTTATTTTCATGAGACAGATGGATATTATTATTATTTTTGGTGAATTTATATGAATTTCTTGCAGTAGAGGCAGCAGCGGCATACGATTGGATGGGAGGTGAAGTAGCTTTAATTTCTGATTGGTTGGAGGTGGGATTACTTTTTTGATGACTTTCTTTGCTTTCAGCGGTAGCGGTAATGGCGGGAAAATCTTGCTTAGATGATGTGAAACTATTTTTTGGAATGGACTGGACTGGACTGGTAGCGGTAATGGCGGGAAAATCTTGCTTAGATGATGTGAAACTATTTTTTGGAGCATTATTTTCATTTTTAGTACTATAATCTGAATTTTCTGGTCTCTGTGGGCATTCCTCGCTGCAAGCAGCGTGGGATCCAGAGCAGAGGATGCATTTAGGAGTGTAATTAATAGCAAATCTTTTTGGACAATCTGTAGATTTATGGTTAGCTGCACACCTAACACATCTTGAAGGATTGTGACAGGCGCTTTGCGTATGGCCGAAACGCTGACAATTAAAACATTGTGTCGGCCCTGGTTTTGATTTGTATGGAACTATTCGCATTCTCATGTCAATTATTGTTCTTACTTGATATATTTTCTTTCCCTCGGGGGTCTTTGGAACTTCTATATAGTAAATGGGGATGAGATTTAAAATACCATCTTTAATTTTTTGTAGCTGTCGACATTTTATTATAGGTACGTTTTGTGCTTCAAGATCTTCTTTAACTTCGTCAGCTGTAAAATTTGTGTCAAGGCCCTTAATCATGAGTCTTATACATTTATCCGAATTTAATAGGAAAGTATGAAAAGGGATCTTTTCATCTTCTAATTTCTTCTGGACTTTCCTGTAGTCATCTATAGAGAAAGTTTTGATATTAAGGTTTTCTCCTTCTATTTTTTCTATTTTTAAATTTTCTTTTATATCTTTCCGTAAGTTTTTCCAATTGATGTTTGGTTGGGTAATAACTAGTGGGGGAATCTTATTAGCAGTTTTATTGGGTTTTATAAACTCATTTTCATTCTCATTATCTTTGTTATTATTGTCGTCTTGTTCCATATTATTGTCAAGATTTTGGTCATTATTAAGGGCATTAAATTGATTTGTAATTGGGGTGTCTGGTATGCTATTATTTGAGTTGGTTCTTTTTCTAATTCTTTTGTTTCGCGGTGGTTCGGTCCAGTTATTAGATGAAGCATTATTGGCATTTTGGTTGATTGTTAAAGATTCTATTGCCTCGCGAATACTTTCTGCGTTAGAATTTTGAAACATTTTATTGTAACTTTCATTAAGAGATTTTTCTAGAGATTCAAGGCATTTTATTCTTTCATCGGTGGGTTCCTTATCAATTTGAGATTTTAATTCTTTAATATCCTTTTCGAGTGCTAGCAGTGATTCCATTGTCCTAAGAGAGTCCGTAGTGCATTTGATCGTCGTCATTATGTATGGCAGTTAAACGTGATAATATATAAGCAGGTAAGCAATTCCGTAATCGATTATCAGCTGGCTGGCCGCATATCGAGGAGAACAAAATTATACTTACGAATATTCAAGTCGCTTAAGTCACAGGAAAAAGTCCGCCCTGTCTCTAAGAGCTCAGTGGGGGGACTGATGATTGATACCATGTTTTCCGAAGCCCTCACACACCCTTCATATACGCTCAACTGCACTGTGCTGCCACCTGCCTTCTGTGATTGGTTATTTAACTCTGACATGGAAAGTACGTGGTGGTCATATTAATGTGACTGGACTGTGTATTTATTAGGTTAATTAATATTTGTATTAAGGGATATTGCTTATTTCGTTGTATGCTTTTTATATGTAATGCATTTTTAACTGAATTTTTTTTCCGTTGTTGTTTGTTTCTTTTTCGATAAAATTGTTCTGCAGAGTAAACTTCTGTGCAGTTTTCAAATTTAATGTTTGGTGTTCTCTTTAGGTATTTTTCTGGTACACTTAAAAGCCAGACGAAGGCTGGCCGCGCAGCGGCTAGTATGTATATAAAGTAATGATAGTGGAAGTAAAAATAAAAAAATTATTTTGCTTTTGTTAAAATTATAAAAATTTAAAAATTATAAATATCAACAAGGTAATGCCAGTGAACAGAATGGCAAAACAAACTTTTAATAAATAACGAATGAAGTGGAAATTAAAAATACATATGGAAAAAGCTATATTATCACTCATTGATTTTTACTTCGCAGAAAGAAAGTAAAGATCAGTCACAGGAAGTCAGTTATTGAGTAACAACACTTCTTTTTCTGCAGAATCGTTTTTAAATAAGTAACTAAGTAAATAAATAAATAAACAGACGTTTCTCAGTACCTCCGAAAATAAAAAGTGCTTCCTCTACCCCCCCCCAAAAAAATTGCTCTGCTACTCAGTTTTTATTAAAAAAATTAAATCAACATGTGAAGCTTTTCAAAAAACTATACAAAAGCTACAAAGTATATAGACAATCTGGAACTCTCATTAGTCTGTTAATAAAATTAAAAGACTAATAAATAAATTCACGTCTATATGTGCGCTAAAAGTAGCAGTAAATTTGGTAGTATGAATAATATAAACAAATGAGTAAATTTTTAACCTTTTAACTTTTTCCAAGTAACAAACATTTGATACTGAAAAGTAATAAAATCGAATAAAGAACAGTGGGCTCCTTTTCGCATATTTCATGGCATAAATTTGTTTAATTGGTTTTATTTTTAACTTAATTTTTAAGTGTTTTGCCATTTTGCTACGCTTTTTCTGGTTTCAACCACACTTTCTTTCTTAACTGCTTAGAGGTTGGGCTACTTTAATGAATAATATAAATAATTCATTTTGCTTAAGTTGTAAGAATTTTTTGGCCTTATTAAATTATTCACTGTGAATGTCACATTCACTGTGTTCACTGAAAGTATAGCTGTCCTATTATATTATCTCATGACAAAAATCCACTAAAAAAATGCTACGCGATATGTATTACTTCCTTTTTACTTCTGAAATGTTTTGGTTTATTCTTTCATCTTGCTCTTTTTACTTTTCAGTATTAAATTATTGCTATTCCGCAAAGATTTTAAATTTATTGATTTGATTAAATTATTCTGCGTATATATGTAAGAAAAATAAAGAATATGTAAAAGATTAAATTAGCAACGTAAATTTCCCTTCTGAATTCTAAAAATAGTAACCTCTCTTTGCACTGCGTCTTTTCTAGATTAATCCACGTCATATGACTCTTACATAATTCTGATGATGTAATAGAACTAGAACTCAAGCAACTAATAATGTTTTTACAGAAGTATTAACTATCCAATCAAAATGCCCTAAGAAACAAAACTAACTCAGTCCGAATTAAGATTGAACGTAAGGCACTTGTTCGCTGCACTTCGGCCTAGCTGGATTGCTGTCTGCTGCTTTCTTTTTTCTGCAAAGTTATCAAAAATGTAAACCTCTTGAAATAGGAACAAATAATGTGCCAAGTTTTTTGTGGCCGCAATATGTTTACTGAAAATAAAATGAAGATGTAATCTGCCTCAACTGCCAAATTTCTTATTCAGTGTGGATCGGCATAATAGCATTCTACGACATCAAAATTCCTGTTGGTCATGACTTCTAAATTTGTTTTTATTATTACATATATATATGTGTGTCTAAGATAAAAATTATGTAAATCAGCTTTATAATTTAATTTAGTAATAGCGTTTTAATTGCTCTTTTTCAGTCTGGTTATTTCCTCTTTATTCTAAAAATAATAATGCCATTTCTGAACTGCGCCATTTCTAAATTAATCTATGCCACAAAGCTTACGTAACGCTGATGGCAATAGTTTTTCGGAACCTCAACTCTGAGAACTGAAACCTTTCTAACGTAAACCCACACCTTCCTCTTTGGTTAGCTGCCATATTGGATATATGCTTACTTCATATGTATCTCTGTTGCTGCTTGGACGCCATTTCATTTCGCTGTGTTCTCTTCCTGTCGCAAAAATAAATGTTCGGAAAATAGGCACGATTAAACTGCCAAGTGAACTGTGGCTGTAAATGTGAATTTAAATAAAAATGGAATTTCTACTACTTCTAAATTTGTTTTTATTATATATATAGTATGTGTGTGTTCAAGAAAAATACATGTCTTGCGTGCCATAATCATACTTACGTTAATTTTTCTCTTTCTGAGAATTAAGATCTCGTTTGATTTTATTTAATTTCAGTTAAACGCGGTGTAGGTATCCTAAAATTTCTGCAAACGCTGATTTTGACCTCTGTTTTCCGTAAATTTGTTATTGGGTATCAGAATCGTCAAGATGAAGGAATGAAGTCTTGTTGTTTAATTTTTTTTCGTTAAAAGATATCAACAAGTAAGTTAACAGATATTTTTGTTTTAATTTTTTATGCATATTTTCTGTTTTCTGCAGCTGCAAAACGTACGTTTAATTAGGATTTAATTTTTTGTTTTTCTGAGATGAAGTTGCTAAATAATTGTTGCTAAAATTTGTTAAAGTTTTTGTTAGCTCACCACTGTGTATACGCATGTATACATAAATACAAATTTTTCGCAAATATATTTCATTATCTTAATCAGTAAAATATTTCATACCCTTTATTTGCAACCTATTTATAAATGGTATTACCCGAAATCGAAAATGTATACTTTTTGTTGTAACCCTAACAGGAAAATATTCGAAGCAACAATATTTCCTCATGAATTGAGTAAAGCAATTAGGTCAGGGACGTATAGTAAGACATCTCATCTCTAACTCGGATTGATATTTACATAACTTGACTGTCTTGCATTTCTTTTTTTAAAAAAAGGAAAGAAGAAAATATAAATAAAATTTAGGACTTTGTATTTGATATAGATTTTTAGCCCAAAGGGGCAATTTTCCCAGAAGGGCTATTAATTTCGTTTTGGCATTTTGCGTTGGTTCACTATAAATGGCGTTTCACTTTTCAAACTGTTGCCACCAAATATTAGAGCCTTGCATTATATTTAAAGAAATTAAATAAAGAAGAATCTGCATGAGTGTATATAGGTTTGTTGCATTGTGAAAAAACGATATCTGGGGCATCAAATTTTGAGTAACGTAGTCTTCCACTCGAATATGGGCATTTGAAAACCCAAATTTGGAATTTGTTTTTTAATCTATTTCATATTTTACATATCTATGTCATATTTACCGTGATAAAACAACGGTACCTAGAGGCATCGAATTTCGAATAACGTAATCCACCGAATGTGGGCATCTGGAAACCCTAATTCGGAATTTGTTTTATTATCAATTTCATATTTTGTCAGACATTAAATAATTTTCGATTAACAAACTCAACAATTACAAAGTAAGGAATGGCAACACTGAACGGGGGTGATTTTATCTTCAACGCGCGAGACTGTGTATAAGAAATTTTAAAGATATGCTCATTTTAAAATTATTTTACGATATTGCTTTTGAATTTTATTGTTAAAGTGCGAAGAACATGATATTTAATAAATAAAGGTAACACACAAAAGGTTTAAAAAACACCTCTTTGGACGTAATGTAAAATCTGAAAGCTTTTTTTTTTTTTTTAAATGTTAATGTTTTTTATGTAAACTCTACTGAGTGCTGATGTGTTTTATGCATTGTTCGTTTAGGTAAATATTTTTGCATCTTTCTTGATATGAATAATAAAGACGGCGAATATCTGAAACCTTTATGAATGAAAGCAGAATTTGAAGATTATTATCAGCTTTTATTTTTGCGAAATTCTCGATAATTATTGATTACACTTTAGAATTGAAAACGCTAGAATGGCGCTTAATAAAAAGCGTCATCTTTTGTTAATAGTTACAATATGGAAAACATTAAAATAACTTGGAAAATATTCTTTTTAGCAATTGGCACTTGGAATTTTTTTTAATCACTTCAAACTACCATGACCTAAATGCCGATTGATTTCAGGAATCACGGTCAGTTATTCCAAAAATAATTCACGCTTTTTTGGAAATGACTCATGCAGCTGATTACTGCTTACTCAAGTGCATCGAAGTTTGTTGGCAAAAGCAATCAGGAGCATCTCCTTTTATCTACACATCTCTTTTAAAATGGTAGTCTTTGTGGTATTTTTATTTATTTACTCTTTCCTGCACACGTACTTAATGTTATGGATCAATGTTCGATGTGTATTAAGGTCGAAGATTTTTAAATGTAAATTTTCCAGAAATACTTGTTTATTTGACAGCATATTTTTGCTATGTTCCCTAGTCCCATCAGTGCTTTGCTGGTATCTGGAGTTTAACAAAATTCGTGCCTTAGATTTGTGCACAGAAGCTAGGAGAAAAGCCTGGCAATGTCTGCTGGACGTAATATCCCAGATGCTTTTCGTTGTTTCTCCTTGATTCTTCCAGCTGTTCCATTGCTCCGTCTCTTAATTGCTTACTAGTGACCGAGCGGCGAAGTCGCTGAACAATGGTAATTCAACTGCGTTTTGAATCCCAGCGAAGGGACTGACTACATGGGTGTTTTCTTGGTTTGTGTAACGTGGATACGAGCCAGTTCACTTGAAAATGTCCTCCATGAAGGCACCCTTCCTCTTAGGGTGATAACCCGCGTGTGCTTTGCCGTAATTACATAAACCAAAACCGCCTTTTAATTGGTCATGCTTACCTGCTTTCCGTTAGACTCAGGAATTATTCTACGGGTTCTCGATGTGATTAAGGTCAACTTATGGATAAAGAACATTTAAACACTTGTTCTACACTTAATGTTTTTAATTTTATGTTAAAGAAGTATTGCAAGGGGAGCCTGAAATCCCAAAAGCCAGGTACTTGTAAATAAATAATAAATGTTTATATCTTCATAAGAATAGAAAGTATATTATAGTTAAAATTATTATTTTTGGATGGACATCAAAAAACTAATGCTCAGTTAAGCGGTGATCTGTAATTGTAATTGTTTGGTATTACAATGAGCGCATAGAGATTTTGACTTAATAAGATACTAAGTTACCTAAAAATTAAAATACTAAATTGAATAACACATTACTAAAAAAGTAAATGATATTACGTAAGTGACTTAATTTTGTAGAGTAGTGGCGTAAACAGCGTAAGACTTTGTCTGGTTCACCGACATTCTCACCGCTGAGCAAAAAGTATCTTTGGACATCTTTCCTCGCCAGGAAAGAATGTACTTTTTTATATACTTTGAAAAGAAATTTGCATCTTGATTTCCAGTATGCATTCGAAAGGGAAATACTATATTGTAAAAGTGTAAAAAAATTCTCTATAACATTTATAACACTTTAATATCAAAATTTTGTATCCAAAGAATTTTTTTTTAAAATTAAAGCCGCTAAATGAGCAGAAGAAAGCTAGATTTTTTTTTTTAAATAAAAGCCGCTAAATGATTAGAAAAAGCTGCTAAATGAGTAGAAAAAGCTGAAAGTCAGCAATAGCTGCTCGTTTTGTGGTTTCCTGTATTCTACATGAACTGAAATTTTTAGTGCTATGAGCTTTAAGTTATTTCAGAGAGCGTGTAATTTTCATAATTATTTTTTAGAAACGATTAATTAGTATTGAATTGAATTTATGGCTTGTGAATAAATGATTCTTTATAAATTTTAAAAAGAAAAAAAAATCATTCGCAGTGAAACTTTGAACAGTTTCTTCGTCGTATACAAAATTCATAAGCATCCTGTAGAAAAGCGAAGGTCTGCCTGAAAAAGAAAATTACAGGCGGTAAATCTGTTTAAAATTATGGCTATATCGCTAAGCTGACGATGATTTTGCGACTAATTTTTGTTCCCAATTTCGGCGAGAAATTGCAAAAAGGGGCCAAATTTGGCCTATGGTTTGGCGACATTTTGGTCAGGTCGCTGTATACTGTAATTGGCTTAAATAACGATGTAACTGTAACTGTACCCGATCCTTATATGTAATTGTAACCGTATATGCCTTCTAGTAATTTCCAAAAATGGAAGGTACTCGAAATTTCTAGTCGGCTGGGGGAAAACCGTGGAAGTAAGAAAGCTTACTTCCTACTTCCATAGGGAAAACTAAATAAAATCGGAAAGAGCATCAGTCCTCATTTTTGAGTTCAGAGTTTTCGACTTCAGAGGTGAGTTTGGAGGATTAAGGAATATCTTTGTATGTGCGAGTTTCACTTTTAGATGCACTTTGTATTGTGTTGTGTTTAACATTCTTAGTAGTTTGAAAATGGTAAATACTGATTTTGCTCTATCTTAATGAAAATAGTTGTACGAGTACTTTTGTGAAAAGTTCCAGAACTGTAGTTTCGTTTGTGAAAATAAATTATATCAAGCTGTCACCGGTTCTGCGTTCATTCAATCCATTACGAACCCATGCGCTTGCAACAATATTGTTACGAATTTGTATACATGTAATTAATTTTAATGAAATTATATGTAAAATTATAGTACCTCTTGTGTAATGTAACATGAAGTGCCGCGAAAAACGAAGCTGTACTGGAAAAATAAGATTACATGAGCAAATCTAACATTAAGGTAAATGGCTATGTTGCCAAATTGGCGAGATATCTCCAAGCTGTTGATAGTTTTTTAGTAAATTTGGTTAGAAGTCGCCAAACTTGGCTACCATTTGACGAAATTTGGGTTCGGTTCCTTTATAACTGTATTTGCTTCTGTAATTCATTCCTATAAGTATCTGTAACTGTATCTGGCCCTTATACGTAACTTGAACCATATATGCTTTCAGTAATTTCGAGAAATGGAAGGTACTGGAAAATTCTCGGCTGCCGGGAAAAAACTACATATAAGACCGGAAGGATCATCAGTTCCAGTTTTCAGTTCAAAGTTGACTTCGGAGTATTGAGAGATCGTGCGAGCTTCGCTGTTTGGGTGCGCTTTGCATTGTGTCTTGTCATTCATTTAACATTATTAGTAGTTTGAAGTGGTAACTGTCGTTTGTGTTGTTTTATACCAAGAAGAGCTGCGCGATTACTTTTGTGGAAAGTTCCAAAACTGTAAAATGTTTCTTTCATGAAAATAAATTTTATCAAGCTATCATCGATTCTGTTTGTATTCAATCCATAACGAACCCGTACGTCCGCAACAATATCTTAATCCATAGATTTGAATTTATAAAACACGTGTGCTAAACCCTGTTGTATTTGCTTTACTGTGTAATCTTAAGTCTTGATCAGACAGAAAGTTTCATTAGCATAACGTTTACCATGGCACAGGATTTATATAACGAAACTGATAGCACAATGTAACCTCTTCAGTAAGGAGTTTAGCACCACCATCGCCACACAAGGTGGCAAATCTAATAAAGAAAATTATAATTAGCATTCTAATACAGCCTGATCTTTCGCGCATAATTTTGATCAAGAGTAAATTATACGCATACATACGTTTTTGTAATAATTCTGTTACTGAATCCTACTAACGTATTTCAAAGGCAGTTGTGATGTAAACAGATTGAAAGTGTTAGCATTGTTACCTTTCCTAAGTTAGGCTAGTGAAAGCACTCGAATGTTAAAAAAAAAATTATCGTTAACGAGAACTTTTTCACTTTGGAATAGAAGCACCTACAGGTAGGAATGTTTTTTCATTATAATTTGTTTTTGCAAAACCCCCTGCATTTGTAGCAATTTTTTATTTAATTCCCCTCAAATGGTCGCATTTATTTCTCCATTTCTTTTACTTTAGCCAAAAGTATTTACATTTTAAGTACGCATTCGAACCTGGTCCTTATTTAGACTTTACATTTGACAATCAAATTTTTCGATAAAAAATTTGAGCTTTGCGTTGTAATTAGTACAGCGTTTTATTATTGTCTTATTATTTTACTATTCTTATAAATATTTCTTTCGACTGTAATTAGTCCAATTTTTTCCCTTGATTATAAATGTACTGTTTCTGCATTATATGTAAGTTTTTCCTTGTGTAATTTGTTTCTATTTGTTTGCCTCAAATATGTCTAAGTTTATTAGAGATTGTATATAAAAATTTTTTTAGAATTAAAAAACGTTATCCTTATTGACGATAGAGGTCTCAGTGAGTTGATCGGAATGAAACTCGTTTTTTGTTGTTCAGTTAATTGACTTTGTTTAAAGCTTCAGCACACTTTTCCCTTGACAAGTTCTGTTTGGAGCTTTAAATAAAAAAGATTAACGTAAGCTTTCATTGTTTTTGTATTTTCATCTTTTTTACTTTTTCTGCTCCAAATGTATATTATAAAATTTGTAAGTTCACAAAAACGGAAATAAGTAGGGAATCATGGTTCTGACAATCCTTAAGTAATTCTCTCATATATTTCATTTCCCATATATACAATATATATACATAATATGATGGCTCTTTGCTCTACGCGAACAGGCAACCTATAATTAACTTTCCGCAATTTCAGGATCTTCCCCCTAGGCCAGTACTTTCGAGAACATTCTGCATGTTATACAACCGCTGGTATAAATACCGAGTACGCGCCATTTTTCGTCAGACTGCTTTTCTTCTATCGCTTGTACATGATCTGCTGCTGCCCTTCCCATTCGTCTTCTCTTTGTTAGAACAGTTATGACGCAGAAAGTCTAAATTTACTCTTACTTAGTTTGTTGAATATCTAATTTCGAGAACTTCATTTAAAGGGAAATGATCTGCGGTGAGAATTAAATAAAGATGTGGAACTAAAAAGCTAAATCCTTGTGTATCGTCATTCTGCAACAATATCTTACTACTCAGCCACAACAACGCCCGGACTCTGATGTAGTTCTTAGTCAAGCTTTACTATTCATGTGCCTACCCGCAAAACTATCACACACACACACACACACACAGATATATATATATATACAAGGTGTCCATAATTAAACTTGAAATTTGCGAGCAGTCTGTAGCAAACACTATCCAGCGGCATTGCATGAAAATTGGGTAATGGCAGAATGAAATGATGGGAATTTTATCGGGGGAAAAAACAAATGAGTTTCAAAAACCATCCCTGGGTGGCGTATCATAGCGTTATTGAGAACATATGAATAATTTACAAAACATGCTCGATATGATCTTCACTATTGTCTGCTACCATCTAGAAGTGTAAAAATCGACTGTTGAAAGCAGCATGAACTGGGGAATGTTACGCACATGGCGTTCTATGCTTGCTTTAAGGTCGGATAGAGATGTGATGGGATCACGGTAGACCATGGCCTTGAGGTATCCCCACAGCCAAAAGTCGCAAGGATTCAAGTCGGGGTATCTAGGAGGCCAAGCTGTAGGAAATTGCCGGCTGATGATTCTGCCGTCACCGAAATGGCAGCGGAGCACTTGTTTCACACAACAGGCGATGTGTGGAGGAGCACCATCCTGCATAAGCACTGTGGTTATATCATACCGCCTTCCCTGAAGAGCCGGAATAACGGATTGCTCTAATAATGAAGCGTATCGTTGTCCGGTGACGGTGCATGTCACAGGCCCTGCGGCGCTGTGCTCTTTGAAAAAAAAACGGACCCACTGTGAAGGTTGCAGTAAAGCCGCACCAACCCGTTACATGCGAAGAGTGTAATGGAATTTGCAGGATAAAATTCCCATCATTTCATTCTGCCATTAGCCAATTTTCATGCAATTCTGCTGCATAGTTTTTGCTACAGACTGCTCGCAAATTTCAAGTTTAATTGTAGAAGCCTGTATATGTATATATATATATTTATGTATGTGTGTGTGTAGCATGTTCACATTCATTTATATATATGATATTATATATATAAATTCTAGAATTTTATATGCAATAATACATGCATATAAAATTCTAGAATTTATTAAAGTTAACTAGCTTTTTGTCTGTTTAAGTTATGAGCCGAGTTCTTTTACTGGCGAATTGTTATCCACATAGAGAATTACATGAAAAATGTAGTACAAAATCAAGTTAAACTAACTGTCAGTTTGGCGTTAAATTGCTCTCTATTCATACATAATTTAAAGTAGATTATTATCTTTTGCGTGGAAGAAAACTCTACCTAGCCAGAAAAAGAATAATGAGAATTTCATCTGTTTTAGCAGACTTCCTGGGGCTTGCACACGTGCCTGATATTTTTATTTCTTATCTGGTTCCCTGACTTTGATAGCAAGCAATATGTAATTCGTGAATTTATGTCAAGATAACGTCAACTTTATTTATTGACATTAAAGTAATAAATAACGCCCCCGGAGGATCGTAAAATGCTCCCAAGAAGATTTAGTTCAAACTTCTAGGTGTAGAATTAAGAAATATTTTTTAGACCATTTTTTTAAATCAGCTTCTTTATTTGGAACGAACATTAGAAAGAAGATTTGAACTTTGAATACTAGAGTGTGTGATTTACGTTTTACTGCAGTAGAAGTAAGCAGATATATGATAAACGTTAGATGTCTAGGTGAAGTTCTTGGCCGTAAATCAAAATTCAATCAAATATTGTTTTGTCTTAAAGTGTCTTTCACACGTTGTAAATTCACGTTGCTTAACGTAATGTAATATATATTTTTAATGCTATTTTTACTTTTAAACTTTCTTTGGCTTATTACTTAATTAAAATATGTTTACGTAAATGGTATCTTCTTGTTAAAGCAGCTATCTTTTGCCAACATTTGAATATACACGTTAGAAACTGGTGCCATCTATGACGCATCTTATTTATATGCCCGCGACATGTAGCAAAGACATGTCGCTGCCATATAAATAAGATGCGTCATAGATGATAGCTTGAAGATGTTGCATAGATGGAAAATGGAGTTGCTGGTAAACATGCCGAGTTCAATACCTAAGCTATTAATTTCTTAAGATACATATATCCTTGCTTGTTGCAACACTGGGGTGCTAAATGCACCTTACAATTTTAGATATGCAGCTTACATTTTAAATAGTAGGAAAAAAGCTTAGCGAAGAGACCAGGCTTTCCTAGCATAAGCAAGCAGCAAAAGAGGAATAGCAGCTGAAATAATTATATGTCGGAAAATTCTTCGTTTGAATCCTGGATAGTGCTTGGTCAAGAGATTTCGCAACGCGAAACTACAGGCATTTGAGCAAATCGAAGGGGTTGTATTTATATTTTAAATCAGAAATTTAAAGGTCTACGCCAAAATTTTGTTTGTGATTTTGTCTCTCATATTCTATATTGTATATATTTATACTTTCACTCTTGAAATGATGTTTTCTCTTACTTATCCTTTTGTCCAAAAAAAACGGACTTAAATTTTGCATAGTAAGTCCATTTACTTTGAAAACTGATTAAAGCTTTTTGTTATATACTTAAAAAACGTTGCCAGTTAGACTGCAAGGAAAACCAAGCGAAGTGGTTTTCATAGCAGTCATTGTCGCTAACATAATATTTTTTCATTGCAAACATTATATATATATATATAATATTTTATTTGGAAACAATTTTCTTCCTATTGGTATGTGGAATAAAAGTTTTAATCATTGTGTCAACGAACCATGGAGTGAAATATTTCATTTTGTGTATACAGCTGTAAAAGACGGTACGGTGCTGGAACAGCTCTATTATCACTGGAACTGAGGGGACTATTTATCACTGGGAATATGGAAGGAAATTATTTTCCTTTCCTTTTGACATTTTCCGAAGTTTCTAACCTCTTACATCACGAAAGCGATTTTTTTTTTCTTTTCTGTTTTTTCCTTTTCTGTTTTTTAAGACCGGAAACGCATATAGTCTTGCATTATTAAAATATATTTTTTTATGCTCTTGAGTCATAAAAATGCTAACAGCAAAAATCATAAAAGAAAGAACTTGAAGTATATAGTAATATAATAAGTGCTTCGTGAGAAATTTAAAAAGCCTAATGGATTTTACATAATTTAGAGATTAAATGTAAAATGTAGTAGTGCTGTAGTTCTCAGCATATACAAGACTCTTGGAACCGTGGATTAATACTTAAACAGTAAACTTCGTTAAAGTTGGGCGCAACAATAGTTATTCACCATTGCTAGTGCATGTGTACTGTCTGTCTACGAGAAGAATAGTAGCGGTCCTATAGCAACAGGGCTAGTATATTTCAAATAGGAGCCAACCAAGGGTCGCCAATTCATCTTTAAATGCACCAGGATGGCAAACTGAAAAGTAAATCTTCAATACACCTACCCCTACTGAAAGTGGGTTTCGTGGAAGGGGAGAGGGGTGGGAGACCCTCGGACCCGTCCCCTCGGGGTGCTCTCCATCAAAATTGGGGGGGGGGGGGGAAGGTGCTCAAGGCTGTGACCAACGACAGGCGTAATCTAGCGCTCCTGGTCCCTTCTACGCTTACAAAAATTCAGAACAGTTCGTACCTTTGGTTCTTATAAAAATAAAAGCTTTATCAGTATTAGGAAGTAATAATATGTAAGCTACATTGCATATTTGCAGAATACTTTTTATCTTATGTTCTTATATATGAGTCCAATGGCGGACTTATGAAATGAAGACTCCTTTTATTTGAACTTTTGGAGACCCTAGCAACTACTACTTCAAAGACACCGTGAATCGCCTTCTAATCTAGTACAACTAATCTAGTACAAATGTCAACTCTTGATTAACAGAAGGAGCTAATCTCTCTGACCTAATCTTAATAAGCCCAGGAATTTCATCGTGGCAAGAGTGCAAGACTGCATCTTGTCATTGGCATGAGCCTTGAGCACCATACACGCGATAGCATGACTTTTCTCATTTCCGTCCCAATTTGAGAGCACCTCGGGAGACAGGTCCGAGAGTCTCCCAATTCTCTTCTTCTACCACCAAACTACTCGAGAGGTCTTTCGGTTCACCGTGTATTTTGACTGACCACATGCCGCTCAGACCATATTACGCCTACAAGCACCCATGCCCTTTCCTGGGATTCGCACGCCCTTCGGTACGGCAATCAGCCCCACTTACAATTATGCTGTCTGGGCGGCATGTCTTGTGTAAAAAAAAGAGTTAAGTTTGTGTATTGCTGCAATATGCAAAAATTACCATTGTTGTTAAAAAAAAATTTCTGCGAAAAATACAGATAAGAAAAGAAAATTATGTGAGACTCAGCAGTAATAACAGACGGAGTCAAAATATTCGAATCGTTTTTATCCACAAATTTAGTTTATTTCGTTATGACAAAACAAGCGAAGGTTATCTTAAGCGAAGTGATGCCTTAGTGGAGGGCGTTCTTAGGAAGACTGGTTCGTATCTACGTTACGCATAAAGAAAGCCATGAAAACGCCCATGCCATCAGGTCATTCGCCTGAAATTGAACCAAGGTCGAACTACCAGTGTTCGGCAACTTCACAACTCGGCCGCTGGTGCCCTTTTTACCTACGAGAGTACCTTATTAAATTGTATATAATTCGGAATATATAAGCCACACACAGTAAACATACTAAATTCCAACTGACTCTTTTAAAGCGAGTTTGAACTCAGTGTTACTGTTCAAGTTCTTTGGTAAATATTGTTCTTTAATGCCATTTATAACATAATGAAGCCGTTATTTACAGTGCACTCTTTTTGTTTCGAATGCTGGTTTAATTTACATCATCAGATGAACAACTTCTGTAGATTAAATTGATTGAAAATCCAGGTAAATTGCTAACACTATTTTTCTGTTAATTACAATATGGGCTACTTCCCTTTACTGTATTTTTTTAACTGCCCTCGGATTAACCGTGACTTTTTTATTAACGAGGGCGTCCTCTCCGATATTACCCCGATAAGCAAAAATTTGGTTTTAGCTTTAGATTCTGTGCGTTAAGTAGCAACGCTAACATTTTTAAGTCTGTTATTGGAGGTGATAAGGCGACAAGAAATGAGTAATATTCAAAATCTGCAAAACTAGTTTCGAAGTGTTAAATATAGAACTTCTTCTTCACCTCCATAAGTGCAAATAGCGAAAGAAAAACGCGTACTCAGTCTGTGCAAATTTATGAATATTACACTCAGTCTTGCTGTCTTAACACCTCCTATAAGCGTCATTCAGCTTGTTAACTCAGACTTTTAACTCTGCTCAAGAGACTACGCAGCAATAACTAACTTGTACTAGAAATGTACTTTAGATTTAAGCCATGCCTTTCAATCTTCTCCACGAGCAATGAAGTATTGGTTTGAATCGTTCATGTATTTTCTTGTAAGGTAGTACCGAGCTCTTTTAGGCTGCTATATTTTATCTCCTTACGGCTTGTTAATTTTTGATGCACGTAATAAATCTTTATTTCTGTAATTTTCAAGCGAGCCATAGAAAAACGCGAATAATTGAAACCACAGATACAGATTAGATATATTTGAAGCTGTTGGAAGTAGAATTCTGATTTTTACGAAATCTGTACAAATTACATGCTTAAAAATTATTTACATTTGTTTTAAAGAAGCAAATAAAGGGGTTTAATTTCGGAACAATTAGTAAAGTTATAAATTTAGTGTTAGTATTGTTAGTAAGCTGTTTGGTGAATTGAAATAATTTTTTTTGGGGGGGGACATGTTCTCCTTTAAGATATTTCCCTGTGCAAAACGTTTTTTTTTATTTGAATCACTTGAAAATTTTCTTAAGCGGGTTTTGCTATAACGTCTTACTGTAGCCGTTCCTCAATAAACACGAACGCCGGCTAGCTTTAAAAGTATTTATTAATAGAGCACACAGGAACGGGTACAAGGAAATATACATAAATATTAAACATATAACGGAACATTAAACATTATAATTACAGACATCTACTATACGACAACCTAACGTGTTCGCGGCTGGAGGTCGACTGACTTAGACTGTTCGTCTTCGCCGCTCGGTGGCGTTCAATATAATTCGGTTACGGTTAAATAGTTCTGTTACATCCTCCCCCTCTGACTTCGTAGACGTCTCGGCAAGAAGTCAGGAACTGAACTTTGTCTACGTTGTGCAGCGGGTGGAGAACAAGATGGACAGCCTCGGGTGTGATGAGGAGTAGCTTTAGTTTCAAGAGCATCTTTTGAAACAGACACAGATTCGGTTGGTAGAACACGTTTTGGGCGTCCCCTTTTCTTTAAAGGAACCACCGGAGTTACACGAGCTGAAGTCTGAAACTTACTTCGATCTTGATACGGTTTCAAGGCTGAAACATGATATTTGCCAAGAATTTTGTCTGGTTCGTTAAGATCGGCAATATCATAAGTAGTTGGAGATCTTGTAGTCACTATTACATAGGGACCATCTCGTTTAGGCATGAATTTAGCAGTTTTCTTTAGTGGACCTTTGCTGACTGGGTGGAGAGTAACCCAAACTTTATCTCCAGGAGCAAATTTCGGAGTTTCTTTTCGTTTCTTATCAGCATATCTTTTCTGCTTATCTTGATGCAATTCGACCCTTTCTCGTACTTGTTGTACATTTCTTGCAAAACGTTTCAAATATGGAGTTATTTCGGGAATAAAATTGTCGTTCTCAATTACGGCTTTTATATCGTGTTTTACATCATCTAAGGTTCGTAACTCACGTGCAAATTGAAGAAATGCAGCAGAATGTCCAGTTGAATCACACCTGGCTGTATTCAAAGCAAACCTTATTAATGGCAGTTTATCCTTCCATGACTGATGGTCATTACCAACAAGTATTGCTAAACGAGGTTTCAGATCTCTATTCTTTCTTTCAACTGGGTTAGACTGTGGGTGATAGACAGGAGTAAGACTCTGATCAATGTTCAAGATATAGCATAGTTGTTGCATAACAGCACTAGTAAATTGTGCACCATTATCACTTACTATTTTTCTGGGTAACCCAAATCGAAGGGCAACTTCTTCCAAAAGAGTAGTGGCACATTCTCTGGCCGTTGCTTCCTTTAAAGCAAATAGTTCTGTCCACTTCGTGGCACAGTCCTGCACAATAAAAATCCATTTTTCACCCGATGGTGTTTCAGGAAGAGGACCAAAAAGATCGATTGACAAGGTCTCAAAGCGTTGAGCATAGACAGGAGTTTGAAGTAAGCCAGAAGGCTTTTGATTAGAGGCTTTATAACGGCAGCATTCAAGACAGCTTTTGACATAGTCTGCTATATCTTTTCTCATTCCAACCCAGTAGTATCTTTTTGCTATGCGATAAAATGTCCCTTCAGCCCCATAGTGACCGGCCGTTGGCGAATCATGATATTCTTTCAAGATTTCTGCTTTTCTTTGTTGAGGTATAACTAGTTGAGCTTCTTCTTCTTCCGAATCAGGAGAATATCGATACAACACTCCTCTGTTCATAATGTATCCTCTTCCAGTCCAAGTTGCACAGTCTACTTCTTTCTCAGGACTTTCAAAAGCTTCAATGATCTTCCGAAGATCATCATCCTCTAACTGTGATTGGCGTAATTCTGCAGGACTGATAGTAGGGATTTCGACAGAGACAGCACAGACTTGACAAGAATCCGTACTTGAGTGTTCACAAATAGGGCGAGATAATAGATCAGCAATAAAGTTCAATCGTCCAGGAATGTAATTGATAGTCAGATTGTAGGATTGAATTTGTAAGGCCCATCTTGCGAGCCTACCAGTTGGTGTCTTTAAAGACATCAGCCACTTCAATGGTTGGTGGTCAGAGGTGATTGTGACAGACTGGCTTTCGACATATCCGCTAAATTTGTTGAGTGCCCATACTACTGCTAAGGCTTCTTTTTCTATGGTGGAGTAGTTTCGCTCTAATGAGGAAAGTAAGCGGCTGGCATATTCTATTGGGTAATCCTCATTTTTCTCTCCTTGCAGCAATACTGCTCCAATGACCACATTGCTAGCATCTGTTCGAATGATAAAAGGCTTCGTTCCATCAACTTGTTTAAGAATCGGAGGGCTAATTAATTTTGATTTCAGGACTTGGAAAGCATTTTCTTGTTGTACTTCCCACTTCCATACAGCTTCCTTCTTCGTTAAATCCGTTAAAGGTTTGGCTATCTGAGAAAAGTTTGGAATATATCGACGATACCAGGAACAGGTTTGTACGAAAGATTGTACTTGTTTAACAGTTTTTGGCGATGGCATCTCTGCAATGGCAGCAGTCTTCTGTGGATCAACAGTTATACCATCCTTGGTAATGTAATGGCCTAAATATTTCACTTTTTCACAACAGAAGTGGCACTTTTCTCGGTTGGCATTGAGCTTGAATAACGA
>KK119109.1:170011-209455 GCA_000611955.2 Stegodyphus mimosarum
GCAGGTGTACACTTGTGGGTATCGTGTACATTTTGCGCCAGGCAGATTGGTAATTACAATAATAATGTCACTTCGCACGTTTAACTGAACCAACGAATACTGTACAACTGGGCGTGTGTTACTGTATTTTCTAACTGTATGAATAATGTAGTGTGTAGAGTAACTGTAGCAGTAATATAGCGCTTAGCAATGTCTATATATGTTTTTGCTGCTTCATGTCGTATTCCGTGTACTTTGTATCATGTACTCTTATGTTTCGTGTAATGTGTTTACTCTATGTGTATTTATTGTGTATTAGTGCAGCGTATAAATGTATTTACGCATATTATTGTATCAACTATAAATGTGCATTTCCTGTGTGTTTTATCTGTATCGTAAGTGTGTTTTATATCTGTCTTAAATGTATTTTTATATGTGTTTATATATGTATCATACGTGTTTACTTTATGTGTTTACTTATGCGTTTATGTATGTGCTAATGTATGTAATTTATGTGTTGCTAGTTTTTTTTTCCGTGTATGTGTTCATATGTGATATATATGTACCTCTGTCAAGCAAACATCCTATGTAACCATCTGCCCTTGTATGGCCATGTCAATACTTTCATGATCCTTACAGGCTCCCGGTGCGGCCTCCTGCGGCTCCAGGGAGCTGTTGCTTCTAAATAGGGGAGGGCGCGGGACACATGCCTGTTTGCCTATGTCACACGTCAGGCGTCCCCGTCCTCCGTCACCTGTCACCTGTACGCAAGACTTTGCTTTCTGCATCTCGGCTTAGCTAGACTACTGCTTGCTGCTTTTCTTTTTACCGCCAAGCTATCAAAAAAGTAGATGCTTTGAAATAGGCACGAATAGTGTGCCAAATTATTTGTGACCCAAATGTTAAACTAAAATAAAAGTAATGTTATTTAAATTTGCCACAAATGTTTTTAATTAAATCTGTCTCGGTTGTTAAGTTTTTTCTCTTCACTATGGATCAACATCTACGCAGTCAACATTTCTATTATATATGTATATATATATAAGTGTGTGTGTGTGCGGCGTGTGTGTAACACTTAAAAATGTGACGGAAAATTTGTTACCAAATCAATCTTAATTAGAAAGGTCCTTTAAATTCTTAAATTTAATTACATGCATCCCCTCTTCAATGCTTCATATTGCACAGTGTTACATCTCGCTTTCCCTGCAGTAACGCAAAGCAAAATATTTTGCTCAATCACTGCTCAAGATTAAAACAAAGAATTTCTAAGCTTATAAATAGTACTGCAATTAACTACGCAACCTGTTTTGCTGCCTACGTTTGTTAGCTAAACGACGTCTCTTACTTAGCTGCTTCTATTAATTCCTGAAAAGGTAATACATCATAATCAAAATTGTTGGGTTAAAATTGTTGTCATTATGATGTGCCATGCCATAAGCTAATCAACAAGTAATAAAGATATGTTTGGATTATTAAGTGTAATTTTTCGAAAGTTCCGGCTATATTTTACTACGTTTACATTATTTCAGCGATCTTCTAACTTCAGTCTACTCGCGACTGCAAAATAATTCATGTCTTCCACTCATCTATCAAATTATATGCAACGAACTAAATTTTCATCTCTCTCACACACACACACTTGCATACATACATACATACATATACACACACACATATATATATATATATATATAATTATCACTTTGTTGCTATTTCTAATACAATTTTTGTTTAATTCAAAAAACTAATAAGGCTAAGTTATGATAATAGAATTACATGAAAACGCCAGTACTGTTGTCGAACTTCACTCATAAAAAAAGCCGTTATTCTCAACCATTGTATTGCTACTATTATCATCATAAAATATCTAATTTACAAGTTTTTAAGCCTAAATTATTATTAGCCTCATTAAATATCTAATTTACAAGTTGTTTATTTTCCGCTGTTAAATTAGCCAGTTTCCATTATTTGAAAAAGCAGTTCTGATGATAGTGTGTACATATTTTTTAGTTTCGTAAAATTAAACTGTAACCGTCTTTCATGTTGGCGAGTTTGGCGTCGCGTTCATTCGTTTTTTGCCGGTAACCTTGGAAGCAGCAGACCCGTGCGTTCCGCTTCGGATCTTTACTCCGCGCATTATCTCTTGAAACACCCACTTCGTTCTGTTGTTTTTCGTCTTGTACTTAAACATGAGACGTTCAGACGAAGTTCTGTGTCTCCTTGTTTGAGGATTTTTAAGTTTTGTATTGAAACTGGCTTTCATATGTTACAAGACATCACACACAGCTTAATTATTTAAGTCTATTTTAATCACGGAAGTTGTTATCAGCCGCTTCCAACATGTATTTTATGTTGTCATCTGCCTAGTCTTGGAAAATTCGTTCTGGAAATATATATGGGACGTGTTTATCGGTTATTTATATATGTGTACAGTTTTATCAGAAAATCTGTTCTTGAATACTTTATTAAAAGAACGACTTTGCATAGACTTTATTAGAAAAACTGCTTACTTTTTTCCTTGTGTTTGAAATAATATTTAACTGAGAGCTGTATAATGAAGTAAGTATTAAACGAATTCGATTTTGTGTTAAGTGTGAAAATACACGTAAGATGGTATGTATGCTATGAACATCTTTATGAGATGCTAGTGTGCTATCGCTGCCTATTAACCATTACTATCGTGCTGTTTATTAGTATTTGAAGATTTATTTATGTGTGACAAGGAAAATCTGAAAATCCAAATTATTCGCCATGTAATTTGCAAGAAATTAATGAATTTGTGTATATTGGGATGTTTAAATAGTTTATAAATTTTTATATGACGGAAGACTGTTATAGCCGTTGTAGTAGAATAGATGATTTAAACACATAGGTAACATAAAAGAAATTGTGCACAGGCTTTCTGCTATTTTGTATAAAGCTTGATCATTACTTACTAAATAAGTAAAGTATATTTTATCCTCGATTAGACTGCAGTTGTACTGCATGTTTTGTATGTCTTAGCCATATTAACAAGGAGTTAAAATCTGGAAATTAAGAGAAAATTAAACTTCAGAAGCACTGTGTAGAATAACTTGGAATTAACTAAGAGTTTTACCTTTCTATATTGTATTACGTTGTTCATGGGGGGGGAATATAATGGAATATTAACTTTTGCAAACAATGCCATATATTGCAAATAGGCCTTGGTAGCAAATATTTCCTAGGTACACCTAAAATCAGTACATATTCGAATCAGTTTTAGTTTGTTTTTCAAACTATATATGGGGTAGCATTACAACTATTGGTTAAATATTTTAATTTATACACGAAAATAAGATTTGATCATTTGTTTAGAGCACAACATGAAAATTTGCATAAATTTCTTATAAAAATCAAGTTTTAGTTTTATACATATATATTAGCCAAATTCCCTTGCATTTTTGTGATATTAGCATCTTTTTTACATGTGGGTGGTCTTTTACTAGTCTTATTTAGTTTTTAAAATATTTTATTGATTTTTTCCCATCATGTATTCTAATAAATATTTTACTATTCAAAATATTTAATTGTTCATTTTTTCTCTCATTTTTGTGATAATAGTTTTCTTTTCTTTTTAATGTGTATATTCTTTTTAATATTCTCTATCAGTTTACAAAAGAATTATTGATTATAATTTCATTGTATTACATTGCATTTTTCAGATGGCAGTATTAGTGCAATCCTTTAGAGTATGTGAATTATAGTATATAAATTGAAAGTTTTTTGCCATGAACATTGTTGAGGAAAAATTAATGTGAATTTATAAAACTACATAGTTGTGAGTATCACAAATGTCATCGTGATGACCATCCCCAAATTCGGAGGGGTAAGAGGGAAAAACTTCTCTGGCTGATATTTTGGTCAGAGCCATCATTTTGAGACATTCCAACTCTGACCTGTATTTTGGCCACTGTTTTCAAAGAGTTAATCTGTATCTGCTCTAATGCATTTAAAAATATCCTTTTCTGCAAGGTGTTCAAGTTCACATGTACTAAATTGCTCATCAAATAGCCTGGGTGTGAGAAATTTTCCATAATATTGTAATGCACTTATCAGAAGTAATCTTTTTTTTGCAGTTTTTAATAAAGCTGCTTATTAAAAATTATTCTTATGTATAAGATACAGTTAAAAATCAGGTTTGTGATAATAAAATCTATTTTTATGTCTTAATCGTGTATTGAAAATGTAAACATTTCATCATACCTGCTTTTCCTACTAATATTTTTTCTTTTTTTCCAGGAAGAATCTAAAACATATCATTTATATGTATATTGTATGTTACGCAACTCAAAAAAATTTGCAAAATGAAGTATTGTGAAATGGGTACTGAAATAGTTTCAGCCAGCATGAATTCATTTTGCAAGAATGAGGCAAGTCTCTCTCGTTTTGTTTTTTCAATAATGTCATTTGATATAGTAGTTTTTAATAAATAAGTACTTGAAAAAATAAATTATAATTTTTCAAGATGTTTATAGGCATTTTGTATTAACATATGAAAGCCTCCGAGTTTTAAAAAATGCATCTAAAATTATACATTTTTACATTATTTCGTTATTTTGAAGAGTGCCTTTTTATGCTCTGTGTAATTTTTATTATTATTTTGGACAAGTCTTCTTAGCCATTATTTCCTTAAAATTTCATTTTTATGCCTTGAAATTAAAAGATGGAGATTTTTATTACTTATAAAGGTAAAAGTTTACAATTGGGTGCCCCTTGTTTTTTGGCGATTCTGTTTTGACTCCAAGATCGGCGTCGATAAGACACAATTTCAAGATGGCCGCTACACAAAACCAAAACAAGAAGTCAAAGAATTTCACAAACTCCGTGTCCAGACCTATTTTTACTTAAAAAAACACCAGAGAATTGCACAAACTAGTCATTGCTTATTGCCTTGACTTTGTCCATGTGCACATCGATTTATTTTCAGTTAAATAAGTCAAGAAGCTAAAATCATGTTAAAACTCTTATGGTAACCAGAAATAGGGTTTCATCGCCAAAACTGAACAAAATTTTTCACCAATCGAAAGGGCACCCAATTCTACACTAGAGCCCTTATAAATTGTTTGGTAATGTAATTTTTTTCATTAAATTACATTTGGTTATGTTAATGTACATGTAGGCTGACCGTGTTCCCATAAAACAGAAGTGAAACATTGGAATGTCATGAACGGAATAAGGTAATCATGATAAATAAAGGTGATAGAAAATGATTTATGACTTAAACATGTTGATTTACAGTTATTTTTCATTAACAAAACCCCTATAAAAATTTAAATGGACCTGGAAGTGAACTGTGTTTTGCTGCAGATATATTATGAAAGTCTCCAGTGAGCAGATCTCTCTAATCCTATTTTAGCAGTCCATTCTAATCCGTAATCTTTCCAATCCTATCTTAGCAGTTTGACTTTTCAACACCTTTTCATAAACATTTATTACTCCATGATACAGTTTTGTATCAAAATGAGCATAGCTTTCCTTATCCCAGTTCTTAACCTAAATTTTCAATTTTCGCTACATACTGTTTATTTTACACATAGTGTTACTATGGCAGATGATGAATTGCCAGAAAAAATTTACTTTTCAGTGCAGTACAAAGTAAAAATGATTGAAACTTTAGTGATTCTAGTTTTTGAAATTTTTCAGGTTTTAGATCATCAGTTTACCAAATCTAGTGAGATAACATGTAGAAATTATAAAATTAAAAATGTGAAAGTTATTTATGAAATAATAAAGCATTTATACTCTAAAGAGAATAAAAATTTACTAAAGAAGCTCAAAATTTGTTTTATTAACTATTTCTGTCAGTGTAACTTGTTTAAATTTTTTTTTTTTTTTTGCTAATATTTTACTTTTTATAGATAGATATAGATTCTTGTTTAATCATAAAATTCCATTATTTAAGTCTTGTAATTGGCATGTGGGGAATTCCCCTAAAATGTCAGTTGAAATCTTTTTCTTCTCAAATATCTCAAAAACCTCATTGTCACTATCTTCACTATTGGTAATGATATTATTTGGAATTAAAATCATATTGCACATTTTGCCATTCATTAGTTGATTGCTGTGTTGTCATTGCATTGAAAATCTTCTGTTCATATTATCATAATATTTATTTCTTTGTATTTCTTAACAAATCCATTATATTTGGAAATTTTTGCCTTTTGTAGTATACAAAATCTGGGCCAAAATAATTTTGTTTTGCCTAATTTTGAAATTGCATTTTCATAAGCCCCAATTTGGCAGTGCTGTTTTCTCTCATTGAGGCCTATATGAAAGGTAGATATCAAACATGCTTTCACTCTGCAGATCATGCGACAGCTCCAGAATTAGAAATTCTTTTCAAGGTAATCGAAAGTTGCAACTTTAATTTCGATAAGGTAGCTATAATAATAATAGTCTGCAAAAAAAGAGAAAAAAAAAACTGAATCAAATGAGAATGTTAAGAAAAAGCGCTATTTGCAATGCTAACTGAAGTTTTTCAGAATCTGCGTTTTTTTTTTTTTTTTCCTTCTTCCTGACTATGATATCAACAGAAAAGGATAAGAAACATCAGCTTTAAATATTTCTTGAAGCATTTATTGTTTAGGCCAAATATAAAAATGCTAACCCTCCTCCTTCCGCAATCGCTCGGAGGCAGAAAGCATGGTTGTGGCTAATATCAATCGGTGTATTGTTATTGCCCATGGTTTAATTCCCTTTTTCCCTAGTCAGCTGGTATTTGAAAGAGACATGTAGGAATCCTAATCAATGGGAGAAAAAGTCATTTACCACTTATCTTTGTTAAATTTTTATTTGCATCATGTTCCTTATTCCTATGGGGGAAATAGGGGTTCAAACGGTGGATGTCCAAACTTTGTACTCTATTACAAAAATTCCTGAAAATCAGAACTTCGTCTTAGAAAAATTTTTTACCCATCTATCGTATTCTTCTATTCCATAAGCATTCAAGTGCCTCACTATTTTTATGATTCTCTGAATAATGCACGTATAATATGATTTCAGCAGTCCAATTCTAGAAGTTATCCTGACATTCTTGATTTTGATATGTAGTGCATGTGATCAGATTTATTTACCGTAGGTACAGTAGAATCTCAATTACAATCAAAGGCCAAATATCCAGAAAGCTCGAGAAATGTCGAATTCCAGATCCACGAAAATTACAGATAATTAAGCATATAAAAATGCAGCTCGTGGCTTACCAAGAATTAATTGAATTTGCATAAAACCAAGGCAAAGATCTTATGATTGTAATGTGACATCATGTTTCTCTATTACTGGTGCTAAGCCATGCTGTTCTGTAAAGAGTTTTTGTTTGTTCAGATTCAGAAGTCTGCTTAGGCTTTATGATGGCTTTAGAAGTGTTTCATTTGCTTAATTTTTCATTTATGAACAGTTTCTAGATTTTAACTGCTTCCCTTACAAATGTTTTTGAAAAAAATTGCAAAAAATCACTTTTTTTTTTAAATTTTATTATCAAATACAAGGAAACGAAAGAAAACAATATGTAGGTTTCAAGTTGAAGTTTTGATTTTTTACAGATGTAAAAGCATTTAGTTTTAATATTAGTTTACTGTCCCGAGTTATATTGAGCAAGTGAAAAGAAATTAAATATTAGTCTTTGTATGATAGTTTTTAAAACAAGGGACAACACAAAGTGATACCTGATATTCTGTACACTGGTATCTGGTCTCTTTTCCTGCTGGCTTACCTCAGGAATCTCTTTTACAGGAGCACAGAGTACACTGTCTCGTTGGATTTGATTTTGAGCAGCAAGAATAACATCTGGAAAGTGCCTTGAGGTTAACTTGAGTGGTGAAAGACTAATGCTGGGTCTTCCTGATGTGACAGAAAACTCGTCACGATGATTTTCTGAAATTTGTTTTTCCATCAGTTCCATTCTAAATTATTTAGGTGATCGTGAACCTTCTGATTTACAGTACAAAATATAGGAATTTCACAAGGCCAAATCCAATAAACGGAAGAAAATCTTCTTATAATATTTTCCTTGTTTTTTTAGGTGTAGAATAAGCAGCTAAATGTTGGTCAACTTTATCTACACCACCCATTTAGTCATTGTAGTCAACTACGCATTTAAGCCTCGACTTTGTCTCCCCGTTTATTTGTCACATCCTGCATTTCAATTGTGTATGTATTGGGAAATTAGACTAACATCCTTCTTATCTTTCCATTTCATTACAGTTACTTTACCTCTCTGATACCCAACAATTTCTGCTTTTTTTAATTCCTTTGTCTTTAGATCTCGAGGTAAATCTTTTTTATTCAGTTGGAGTGTTCCACACACGTGAGTCTACCTTTAGACTAACGTATCAGCCAAACCTGGTGAGTTATGAAAATTGTCCATGGTGAGACAGTATCCAGTGGTTTTGTAAGAGTCATTACAAGTCGGGCTAACATAGGAAGGTTATCGAATGAATTATTGAAATTAGTTCCCATTCCACTCTATATAATGGCATTCCACATGTAACCACTCTTAGATTCGCACAATAAGAAAGAAACTCTTTATTCCAAATTGTGCTCTCTTCAAAGGGATGTACTGCACCTACCTGAGTCTTTATAAAGAAGTAATCTTTCATCTATTGTTATATTTCATTCAGGTACAATTGGACTCTGAAACTTCTCAAGTAAATGTTGCAGAATTGGCCATACCTTATTTAGTTTTGGATTTAATCTAGGATGTGTACTTGCATCATATGCAGCATTGTTGCTGAAGTCCAAGTTTTTCTGACAAAATCGTCTGTATAACATTGTTTTTTGCAAAAAATGGCATATTCTACAACTGATTTTTACTCCAATAATCTTGCAGATCTGTTTTTTTTTTTTTTTTTTTTACAACACCTTGGAGAATAGCTGTTTAAAAAAAACTTATTTCATTTTGAGTAGAACACCATGGTTTTGAATGCAATCTACGAGCATGCTCTGCCACATATCGATTTGTGTCAGTTGTAATAATGTTGATCAATTTATTGTCAAAATATTTAGAAAAAGTCCAAAACATTACGGATATCAATATTGAAATACATACCTGCATTGGCAGTAAAATTTAAACGTCCAGATGGCAATTTCGTTTCCTGTATTGCACACCATTGACGAGCTGCCGACAAATCGTCTGAATCACTTGAACTGTCGTCTTCAGTAAGGCTACATGCAGAAGAATCAGTTCTACTATTTTCAATGTCCACCTCTTTAAATCACTATCTGAAAAATCGTCATTATTTTACTTTTTTCAATGCAACTATCCTTCTTTATGCATTACTAATCCACAATCCGATGTATACTATACAATAGGGAAAACACATGACCAGTCCTGCCAAAAGAACTGTGAAACAGACAAATCTTGGCAAACTGCCAATCAAAGCTGAATATTTCCTTTCATTTCCTCCAGGCCCAGTAAAAACAAATAATGCAAATCATACTGACAAATTCTGCTTCGCCCCAAGTTTTTTCGGAATGATAATTAACTGCAATTGCAATATATGCGAACCCGAGATAACTTGGGATAATCGGCAAACAGGTAAAGTTATTCTGAGTATCTGAGCTATTGTTGGGCTTTTACCGAACTGTTACTAAATATTAATACTAAGTTAATGTATTCTTCCTCGTTAATGACCACCACTTGAGCGTTTGGTGATGTTTCTTTGCTCATTACAAAGTGCAGAGTTGCCAACTCTCCCGGTTACTGACCGTTCTCCCACCACCCCGAATTACACTATATTTCTCCTGACTTTCTCTTATTCTTAAAATTTCTCATGATTTTTATGTTGCTTGGCTTAATACTTCGTTATTTGCATCCCCAAAAAAGTCATTTGGGATTTCTGAAAGCACCTGGTTTTTCTCTAGACTGCACAGAAAACCATAGTAGTTTCTTCAGTGAAAAAGTATGGCACGCTTCTGCTTTATGAGTGAGAGCACATGTCCAAAAACATCATGTTCCTTTTCTCCAATGAGCATCAAATGCCACTGCGTGTCATCTGGCACATATTAGCCAATGAGCACAAAGCAAGATCGAGGTTGTTATTTCGTTCATCTTGTCACTAACCTGCATGAACATATGTGCTTTCGAGACATAGTTTAAGAAATTACAATATTTTGTATTAGTTATATCTGAGAAAAAAGTAAAAGTCATCTGCGTACGATTTTTGAAAAGTACTTGGGTACTTTTCAAAAATCGTACGCAGATGACTTTCCTTCTAATATTTCCTCAAGAAAATGTAATGCTTTTGCGATGTGTACAATTGGTCTTTTCGATTTTGCACGGTGGAAGGGCCAATGTTCTCAAGCATGTTCGTACACATAAACAAGGACAACATGAGTTCTATTGAAAAAAAATGAAAAGTTAATTTTTTCTATGGAAACGACCAAAAAGTTATTAATGCGGAATGTAATGTTTGCATTTAAAAATTAGTAACTGAACTTTGAGATATTAATTAGTAATGATTTAAAGTTAATTCATTATTTAAAAAATGCATTTTTATCATTTAATGATCTTATTGTCGTTGAAAATAAATCTTCCGATTTCTAAAAACATTCTCCCAATTTTTGAGTGTCCTAGGTTGTGCCAAGTATGAAAGTGGATGATTTAGTGTGCAAGTTTTAACATTTAGACGCAGTGCTACTTTAAGGAAATACTGATATATATAATAAAATAATATATTCAATGCTTTCTTCATGGCTACTGTTTATAGTAACTATTCTGTTAAAATCTTCAGTTGATGAGAGTATATTAAATCCATTTTCATTACAGTGACCTCTTGTTATCATTATAACATCCCTTTTTATAGAAACACAAGAGTTTATTACAATTTTAGGATCATAAATTATACAACTGTTTCATGGATTGTTTCTAAAGTATTTAATTTTCTGTTTTACTCTCAAAACATGAATCTGCATTTTTTATTGTTTTCAGTTGTACACATTTTCTAAATACACAGTCCAGTCACATTAATGTGACCACCACGTACTTTCCATGTCAGAGTTAAATAACCAATCACAGAAGGCAGGTGGCAGCACAGTGCAGTTGAGCGTATATAAAGGGTGTGTGAGGGCTTCGGAAAACATTTCAATCGTTGGCGTAATGCAGAAACGAAGCGATTTATCCGACTTCCAAAAGGGCATGATCATTGGCTTTCGGGCCAAGGGTGGAGGCATTTCCGAAACGGCTGAGTTTGTGAACTGTTCGCGTGCCGCCGTGGTAAAAGTGTACCGTGCATGGCAAAATGGGACTGTCCAAAATCAGCGACGTGGCAAATGTGGTGCACCACGGGCCATAGATGACAGAGGCGAACGACGGTTGCGGAGATGCGTTCGGGCAGATAGACGGGCTACCGTTGAGCAACTGACCACCAAAATGAACCAAGGGGCTACCAAAAGTGTCTCCCAAAGTACTATTCAGCGAACATTGCTGCGTCTGGGCCTCCGAAGCAGACGCCTGGTTCGTGCACCTATGCTGACTGCTGTTCATCGACGGCGAAGGCTAGAATTTGCACGCCAGTACAGCAGCTGGACGTCCACTGAGTGGCGACAGGTTGCGTTTTCGGATGAATCGCGTTTTATGCTCCATCGGACAGATGGACGTTGGCGTATAAGGCGTGAAACCTCTGAAAGGAACCACCCTGCAACCATTGCCGGAACGGTCCAAGCTGGAGGCGGGAGCATTATGGTCTGGGGAATGTTTTCCTGGCATTCTCTAGGTTCACTGATCATTGTGGAAGGCACAATGGATCAATACAAGTACGCATCTGTCCTTGCGGACCATGTTCACCCCTACATGCGCATTGTTTTTCCTCAGGATGATGGCATCTTCCAGCAGGACAATGCGAGGTGCCATACAGCTGCCAGTGTACGTGCGTGGTTCGAAGAGCACCAGGATGAGTTTACCGTCCTCCCCTGGCCAGCAAACTCACCTGACTTAAACCCAATCGAGCATCTGTGGGACCATCTCGATTCGAGTTGTTCGCGCCATGGATCCTCAACCGCGTAATCTAGCGCAGCTGGCCACGGCATTAGAGTCGGCATGGCTCAACATCCCAGAGAACACCTTCAGGGACCTATGTGACTCTCTTCCTGCACGTCTCGCAGCAGTCCGCTCTGCGAAAGGTGGTTATTCTGGCTTTTGACAGATGGTCACATTAATGTGACTGGACTGTGTAGTTATTTGATATTTTACTGTACACTGAAAGAGAATGATGCATGGTAAAAAAAAAGATTTTTTGATAAAAAAGATTTTTTTCATGTCAAAATCGTATCTCAGTTTTTCTTTAGTAAATATATGTCAAACTGTCTGATATATTTTTCTTTAAACAACAGTTTTGCAGTGACAAATTGTATTTTCACATTTTGACTATTTTGACCATTGTATTAGTTTTTTTAAAGGAAATTTATTGGCATTGCCCAATTCCCAATTAAGAGATTAAATTTTAAAATGTTAATATGTAACTAAGGAATAAATAAGACTTTATTTCAAAACTAACATGGGGCAAGAAAGTATAAATGAAAAATCTTGTTTTACTTAAAATATTTCAGACTGGTTGTAAACAATGATTGTTTACATGCTGCTTAAAACAATATTTTCGGGTATTTAGTCACTTATAGTATTCATTATATAAAAAATTAATGAATTATTTACAGGTGATGAAATTTTATCAACTGAGAGTTATTAAATATATGGAAGTTTTATCTTTTTATTTACTTAATATGAAAAATTTATTATTTGAGCAGATTTTATTCTGCATTTTAAGACATATTAAATTTAATCAGTTTTGAAGACAGCAGACCTTTCATGTAATTAAATTAAACAGATCTCCTTTGTTAGTCTGTGAAAGGTTAATGAAGTACTTTATTACACGATAATAAAAAAATACAAAAATTTATGGAAATCATTTCATGGATCTAATTCTGTGTATAACTTTACAAATTGAACTATGAGAGAATTACTTAAGGAGAGATGGAATAAATTTTGCAGCACTATGCGTAGATTTTTTTACTAGTTTTCTAGTTTTTTCTCAACAACGAATAGAAAAATCAACAACTTTCTCAATAATTTACAAATTGAACTATATATCCAACTATGATGTCTTTTTCAATGTAGTTTTGGCTCCCCTCCCTTTTTTTTTAACCAGAGAAGGTATTTTCTCTTAATTCTGATTATTTAACATGCAAGAAGGGAAAAGCATGTATTTGATTCTACTTTGGTATAATATGCAATAAAAACTAGTATTTGTTTTGTATAATATTAACACAGCTACTCATTTGGTCAGTCTTAATATGCCTTATTATGTATTTATATTATTTTATGTTTTTCAACTCATTGGTATCATAATGTAATTCATAAGAAAAAATTGGTACTACTCTGTTCTCGTGGCTGGATTAAGAAATGTATGTATGTGTCTACACACACATACATATGTACATAATGCATCTATGAACACATACATCCATGCATTTTTGAATATGGTCCCGATAACAAAAGAACACCAAAAAAGTACAGCTCAAGCATTAATGAAAGTTTTGTTGGGCAGTCTTGCTATCGAGATTTATCCATCAATAAATTTTTATGTAAATATGTATGAAAAGTGTATTTGTTTTTGCAGAACTGAATTGTTAGCTTCACAACTTGTTTACTTTTTTTTTCACTCGTGTATTTTCTTTCGCAGGGCTTAAACTGCATTTCAAATTCACATGATGCTTTAGATACTCGATGGAATGGTGAATCAGTTCATCAAAAAAGTTATGATGCTGTTGTGTTTTCAGTTCTCCGAGTTTCACCTGAAGATTTTGCTGTATGTAATTATTTTTATGGTATTAAGATTCTATCATAAGGCATTTATTGTTATGCTTACCTTTTAATTACAAATTAATTATTTACATTTTGCAGAGCCAACTAACTTTGATGGATATACAAGTTTTTAAAGAAATTCAGCCAGAGGTATATAAATATACATTTATATATATATATATATACACAGTCCAAAAATATACATATATATATATATTTATATCTTTTTTGTATAGATGTTTTTATATTTCCAGTTTACAGTGAAACCTCTGCATGACGAACCATCATGCTTCTGTATCATTTTAGTTTCCTCTGAAGGTCATTACTTTATAAGTAGGATACTCCATCAGGGGCAAAGGGGTTGAGGCTGTAGAATTCTGAAAGTTTGTCTTAGGTTCAAGCCCACTTGCATGGTTGATTTTTGTGGTTTTCCCCATATGTAACTTGAATATGAGCCAAGTTTCCTTAGGAAGCTCTGCTCAAAAACATGCACTCCTATAGGAAGATGGCCCTGGTGAGCTTTGCCATATTCCAGTAACTCAGCCAACCTTAGTGAGATGGGATCTTTTATCACCAGTGATGTTTATCTATGTTTTAAGGTTAATGCTGATTACTTTCAATGATTGCCATGGAGGTTTCATTGTATTTTATTGAAGAGTGTAATGCTTGTAATATAAATTTATTGAAACCCTGAGGTAAGTTTTGTTCTGTGTAATGCTTGTAATATAAATTTATTGAAACCCTGAGGTAAGTTTTGTTCTGTGTAATACTAGTTATACTTTGGTTTTTTTTTTACCATTATGTACCTTATTTTTACCATTATTACCTTATCAAGCATTTTGGCATGTGTGTGTAGCAGAAAAATGACCTAATCTTTAATATACATGCCCTTCATGTAGATTGTCATCATTCACAACTGTGTACTTTTGGGCAGAATTACCTAACTGCACTAGCAAAATATTAATATTTAGTGACATTAAGAAAATTAAATGAGATGTGATTAAAGTAAAAGTAAAGTAAGTAGGGTCAATGAATATATATTCGTCAGTTTAAAATGAAATGGTCTATAAATTATTAATAACATTTTAAAGCTATCATTAATTTTTAATGTCATAAAAGCAGATATTAAAGTTATAAACTAAGATTTAAGTATTCAGAATTGATTTCCCAATTTCATAGGCTGTAATATGTGACAATATAGAGCATAAAAATAATGTAGAACAACTGTAAGATTAATTTTAAGCAGTCATTATTAAATATAATGTAATTATTTATTCCATTAATTATAATAAACTATTATTCCAAAATTTTCCATTACTTTTTATGTCCATTTTCTGATCACTGTACACTAGTAGTTCGGTCCGAGCTTCGAATCCCGCGAACGGGCTGGCTGCATGGGCGTTTTCGGGGCTTTCCCCATGTGTAACGTGTATACGAGCCAGTTTCCCTTAGAAAGTCCTCCACGAAGGCTCCCTCCCTTTAGGCAGATAGCCCTAATGTGCTTTGCTATAACTGATTAACCTAACCTGATCACTGTACATACTGGTTTTTTATCGCATCTCCTGGTTTACCGGTAGGTCACCGAATCTCCCAGTTTTTAATGTTTGCTTTTATTATGGAAAATGTTATCCAGCAATTTGTTAAATTTTTCTCATTAAATTTTATTTAATTTGAGTTGTATTAATCTGCTGTAGACATTTATAATTTTTTATATGAAGATTCAAGCAATATTTAATCAGGTAATGTTTGTATTTTCTTTTGTTTACTTCAATATATAGTACATTATTAAGTTTATCCACACAAATACTATGTACATTAATTATTACTTATTTTCATCGTATTGAAAAGTACTTCATCCCTATTTGAGGTTTCCTCAGCATAAAAGTGTAAGAAAACTCAAAAATGAAATTAATCAACAACATACAGTTTTAAATATCCAATCCAATGCTAATATATGTTATATTAGAATTGAATTCAAATTTAAATAGTTCAGTAACTTGAGCTATAAATATTAAAGTGAATTAATGCCAATTCTTTTAAGATGGTGTTATTGTAGAGCATGAAAAACCTATTTTCTCTTACTATTATTACAGAATCGTCCCTGTTTGTAAAGATTTCAAGGTTGGCACTGGTGTATTGAGATTTAATTTAAATAGTCATTTGTTCTTAATCTCAGCTTTCCAGTCATTCTGTATTATGTCCTCTTTTTTTTTTTGTGTGTGTGTGTGATTTTGGAAACTTTTTTCTTTTGGCAGATTAATATGTCTCGAAAATGTATCCTGTGGCAAGCTTAAAAAAAAGTGGGTACACTTACTTTGAGAAGCTTGTTTCATATGTAATATTGCTGATGTGCATCATTATTGTTCAGTGCCATATTAGCAGCATTATAGGTGTAAAACTGTAGATAGTAATAAACAATGACCGACCAATCTATATAATTTCCCAGTTTATTATCACGTTAACATTAGGATGTTCATGTTTCACTAAATATATATTCAACAATAAACATTAGAATTCTAGAAATATGGGGAGATTTTTCCTGCTGCAAAATCGCACATTATGTTTGCTTTATTTAACTGTCGTTGAAATACAATTAATGAATGAATTAAGTATAATTTTTTTAATCTGTTTACAATTCTGTGTACTGTTTCCATTTTATTTTTTATACATTACAATTGTCATTTTGTAAGTCTTATCACAGAAATAATATAAATAAACTAGCATGTGATCTTCTTCAATTAACTTTTTAACTAGATATCTACGGTATAAAATGAGAAGTGCGTACAGTGATCGCGTAATAGGCCCCTGAGCAGTCCAGTATGCTGAACCCCTATGGTAACCACTTGCAGAAATTAAAATAAAATGTAAATGAATTAGCTTGGGGCTCGTAGCTCCATCAGCTGTGTAATGCAGCCAAATATTTAGAATCCTCATATTAGCATTTCTTTCAAAATGTATGAAGATCTTTTTTTGTACTTCTAATTTAAAAAACTAGTTGATTAACTTGTAGCATATAAATTCATAATAATTATATGCCGAAATTTAAATTGTTATAAAGTGCTGGATATCTGAGAATTAAATCTTTTAAAACAAAAATTTTATTTCCTAATTTTATAAGATGTTTGCTAAAATCTCCTTTTCTTCCAGGAATTATCTAGTTGCTGTTGGAATAAAAAAGAAAAAATGACATATGCCCCAAATGTTGTAGCTTTTACCCAAAGATTCAATCATGCAAGTATTTTTAACTTTTCATAGCATAAAGCTGGAATGTCATTAAGAAATTTGTTCAGAATAATAATTTTGTTTGTTAAATTTTATTAAAAATATCTTTGGTACTTTCTTATCAACACCCCAAGCCAATTCATTGGCGACTTGGTGATTAAGTGAAAAACTTTTGTTTGGTATCTTTACAGCTTGGATAATGTTTTGTTCATAAATGATAGTAAAAAGAGGTATATTACAAAAAATAAGAAATTTTATAAGCAATCTGTATTTAAAAAAATCTGATGTGTACACCACATGACTTCTTTGTATGGAATATTTAAATTATATGCAATTTTCCTTCATTTCATTTAAACATATTGAATTAACAGTTAATGAATTTTGAATTAAATCTATTTCATCAATAGCACATAAACCACAATAAAATAAATGCCCTCTTTAAAGTTCACTATATTTATTTACCATAGCCACATTTCGGCGCTAGGTTCGCTTAACAGTGTTACCTCTCATTTATTTTATAACTCAGAGTGACCAAAAATTATAGCATGTGAAGAATTACCACAAGTTTTATTCAAATACTATAATAAATCTAAAACGATGTGTAAAAGAAATTAAGGAAATAAAAAAGGAACAGTTTTCACAGACGATTCAGCGCTGCTTACCTAATGCGCATGCGCTACTAATTAATTCAATTCTCACTTCGCGGTAAGGTGAAAATTCAGAATATTTTCATTAAAAATTGAAAGATATAGGAAAACATAAAATACCAAGTACAGTTAAAACAATTAAAATTACAATTTGTACGCAAAAACCAGCTAATAACTTAAATGATAATTCCAGAATGAATCAAGCATAATTTAGTTCGTAATAATAAGAGAAGACATTATTTTGTTGTTGCAAAGCTTAGTTTCTCTAGATTGGCAACAAATCCACTATTCTGCTAAACTTCAAATGTAAACGTGTCCGCTATCCTAACCAAAAATTAGGCTTAGCCCCACTTTAAAAACTTTTAAATTGATTCCAAAATTATTGCATCCAGGTTTACTAAGGGCATAAAATTCTTAACCAAAAGATAGAAACAACATAATTCAATAATTTTTAAAGCAAAAAATGCACAGCTTACAAACAACATAATTCAATCATTTTTAAAGCAAAAAATGCACAATTTACAAACTCAAGAATAAAGAAACTGAGCTCACTGAGCCGAGTAACGGAGTGGATATATGTTTACACATATATTATATACTTTTGGTGCAGCAGATTGCAACCAAAATGTGAGGTGCACATCTACATGTTATAGCAGCCCTACATACAAAATTTCAATGTTCTAAGGCTCCTAGTTTTTGAGTTATGCGATATACATACATACGTACCTACGCACAGACACCATGAAAAAATCTCTTCAGAATCCATTTTAAATCAGTTTTATAATTATTTTTGGGGAAAAGAGTCTTTTATTCTGTCCTTACATACGGATGTAACTCAAAAACATTGTTAAATTTGATTCGATAGGAGTCAAAATATAGATATTTTTGTTGAAATATTGCACCCAAAATTTTTTTGCAATTACAATACTTCCTTTGTACTTCATAGAAGAAAGTAAAAAGGGGGGAGCAAAAATTTGTGTGGCCAGTATTTATATTTTTACAGCCAGTGTCAATTGTTCATCAAAAAGATGGTTTAATTTAAAATATGTAAATCCATATATGTGGTGCATGCATGCATTGAATGCTATTGTTACATGATACTCAACATATGCCAAAAACCTGACAGTTTTTCTGTTGAATCCAGGGGTGCTGATAATCAGAAAGGTCTTTTTGTGAGGGGTGAGGGAGTGCAAGAAATACATTTTGTTCATAATAGGGAGATTAATAATTAAAATTAATGCTGTTAATTTATTTCAGGTTAGTTTTTGGACTGTGAAAGAAATCCTTACTGGCCAAACTCCCAAAGCAAGAGCTGACATTATAGCACATTTTATCAAAATAGCAAAAAAATTACATGAATTAAACAATTTACATTCAGAATCTGCAATTATTTCAGCTCTGCGAAGTGCACCTATTTTTAGGTTAGCAAAGACTTGGGCAGTAAGTAGTAAACATATTTCATATTTTTCTGTATTTATTTAAATGTATAACACTATTGTATGAAAATATACTTATTCATTTTATTTATAATTTAAAAGAGAAAATATGAAGATACAGTATATTGAATTATCTGGGTGCAGATTATTTGGTTTGTGGATTATCCATGTATAGTGGAGCTCATGTATGCATACTCAATGCTGTTCATGAAACCACTGAATTGCGTCTTTAGGTTTAGTTTCAAAGATTTTTCTCCTGCATGTTTGTTTTTTACGAAATACAATGTGCATGAAAATTGATAATTTGGATTAACCATGTTTCCATGACCTGCTTTCCCAAGCATTAGCCCGAATAATCAAGAGCACTCTGTAACAGCCTTTTTAATGTATATTTAGCTGCATTGTAATAGTTAATATGTCCAGAAAGCCAGAACCAAGCCAGTTGGCAATGTTTAAATATAAGATTAATAGCAATACTAATGTGTAAATATGCAATTAAAATGTAAAATACATAACATATTTGAATAATTTACAAAGAAATTTCTGATATGTGAATGTTAAATAAAAATCAGTTCTATATGCTTTTCTCCATTAATTTATAATCCCACTAATAAACCTAATGGGGATAAAAAATAGGAAAATAAACTATCAGTGGACGATGAAATTATGTATATGTTCAGGGTATGTGATGAATAAATAATTACAATTATTAAATAATACAAAGAAACTAACAGTTGAAGAAAAACAGATTGTACTGCCACAGAATTTGATACATGCACTTTTTACTTTTGTGTAGTAATATCGTATTAATTAAAATTGCCTTCAGCCTTTGATTGACTTCAAAAGTGATTGCGTACAAAGATCAGATGTTTCTTATTCATGTTGGCTGTAATATCCAGAGTGGCAGTCTTCAGTGATTCCTTGGTATTATGAGGCTGCTTGTTGGTTTTCCTGTCAACAATGACCCAGGCATAGTTCAAATCTGGAGAGCTAGGAGGCTGCACGATTATGAAAATTCTTGGCCATCCACTCCTGGGTTACATACGGTGCAGTGTCAGTGTTGCTGGAACACGTACAATCTTTCCTGGGACACTCCTTTGATCCAGGAATTGACAACTGTGTCCAGTGTGTTGTGGTAGGCAATGGCATTGACCTATAAGACCTTCTAGTGGGAAGAAGTGAAGTGGTATGGCATAATCCATGTTGTTCACCACCTCCTAAGACCATTGCAGATAATAGGAACTTGGTGCGCATAATCATTGGGACCTCTGTCACTTGTAATTTCTCCTGTTTATATTTCGATCTTGATTAAAGTTTTTGTCATATGGGAAGAACCTTAGTATGTGGTGCTCTTAAGGGGCACAGCTAAGGCAATGAGAATTACACGTTTTTTTCATGTCCTGCATCAAATTTGATACTGCCATGTTGGTGGTCACATAGAGAGATGGTGTATCAGCATTGTTAAGCCATAGAGACATGTAGTTAAGATTATGGCTTGCTACAGTTATGTTCTCAAATACTTTATGCATCCTGTATATATACATACACACTGATAAGCCAAACCATGCAGAAACAAAAAACTGATGAGCCATACATGCTTCGACAATTCCATCCCTACAGTTTTTAATGAACTCGTCTAGATAACGTGGAGAGCATGTGATTAAGTGGAAATGGTATTTAAGTGCTCCAGGAACAGGAAAGGAATATTTCTTGCCTTTGCTTTTGTGAGTGATGGGAAAGGCTCTTGATCTAAGCAAGTTTGATAGATGTCAAACTATAATGGCCCAAAGATTCGGAATGAGTATTTCTGAAACTGCATAACTTGTAGGTTGTTCACGATATGCCATTGTTACTATTTATGCAAAGTAGATAAATGATTGTGAAACCAGCTGTAGATGCATAGATGTTAGATGTCCATGCTTCATCAAAGAAAAAGGAAGTCTAAGACTGTCCACTTATAGCAAAATTGGCACCAAACAATGGCTCAGCAGACAGCCCAATGCAATGCAGATCAAACTGCAAGGGTTTCGGATACTATTGGATATGGGACTGCACAGCAGATGTCCTACTCGTGTGCCTTTGTTACCCAAGTGTCATTGTCAATACACCTACAGTGAACCTGGGAACATTAAGACTGGACCATGGATAAGTGGAAGACATTTTCCTGGTCAGATTAATCATAATTTCTTATTCATCACATGGATGGTCAGGTCAAGCTATGCCATTTTCCAGGCGAATAGTTCCTCCTCCCCCCTGTACAGCAGTTCATACACATGCTGGTGGTAGCAGGATTGTGTTTGGTGGGGCATTCTCATGGGCAGCGCCAGGACCCTTAGTTGTGGTGGAACAGATTGTGAAAGCTGCAGACTATATCAGTTGCACCCTTACATGCCATCTGTTTTCCTAACTGGAAATGGAATCTTCCAGTAGGACACACCCCATGTCATAAGTCTCGAATTTTGTTGGATTTTTCATATTTACTTTGTTCCTGTACCAAGTATGTCAAAATAACAGGCTGAGAAATTTTCAACAGCCTTATTCAATTTGCTGTATGTTAAATATTTTCGTATTTTTATATTAGAGGCCATAAAATAAGAAATTAATATCTGTCATATGTGGCAAGAAAGGAAAAAATGGAGTACCATTATGCACAAATAAATTGGGGTACCCAAAAATAAGTGGGATGACAACCGTGTACCTCAACATTTCATAAGTGCTTTGTTACCTTAGGATTTCTCGTGCGTGTTCTCCAAGCAGTTTGGCCTAAGTAAAGGGGTTTATCTTCGGTGATAATTTGTGTATTCCTACTCACTTTCTGTGATTTTTTGTGATACACAACTTAAAATAAAAAGTTTGTATGACTTCTTTATATATGTGGATTTGACATCTACTTTTCACACAGTGAATTAATATTTTCTTGTCTTGTAAAACATTTTAATGGCTGAAACTACATACTAACTACAAATATGTATGTATAGCTACCATACATACATCTTTAGAATTCTGAAGTCTCATTGTTGGCAATTTCAAAAGTCATTCTGTAAAAAATGTAGACTATTGCTGTTTGTTGGCAGATAGTTAAAAGTTTTATTATTCCCACATATAATTTTGAAAACCTGCAGCTGAGACTATTGTTATTCTTTGCCAAACCTTTGAAAATAATGCCTTGAGCAAATTACGAATGTATAGGTGATTTTCAGATTAAAAATGGTTAAATAGAGACCGCTAGGAATCTGTGGATGAGCAGAAATGAGGAAGACTGTGAAAAAATTCAAAAGGCTGTCAATGAAGATCCTGAAGACCATTGACCAGATTCTCACTCATACTGCTCGCCAAGTCATCTTCCTGAGTCTGACTTTCTATTTTCAACTAAAAAAGTTGTAGCTGTCAAAATGCAGCTCAGTGGATAAAAAATGCAATTCGTTGGTCTCGAAGAAATGCATTGCATGATTTGAAAGATATTCTGTGTCAAGATCCAGAACAGTTTCTGTGTTATTTAGCAGTGGTTAGAAGGTTAAGAAAGTTTATAAATGCTGTTGGGGAATATTTGATGAGGACTAAAACATATAAGTGTATCATAATTGCTTAAAAATAATGCCATTAATTTTGAGTTCTCTTTCGTATCTTTTGTATGGCAAAAACAAACATAAATAAGTCTTCTCTGCATTCTTTTTTCCCCAGTCTGTCACATATGCATTAAGAATATATTTATTTTAGATTAATTGCAAAAACCATTCTTATAACCTAAATTTATGTGATGAATTTTATTTATCATCTTTAAATATAGTTTTCATAGTAATGTGCATTTTTCTTTTTATTTCTTCAGCAACTTACAAAGAAGGAAAAAAGCACATTTGATAAGTTGGCTGATGTCTTCTCAGATAACAACAACTTTGAAAAATTAAGGGATCACATGACAAATTTGAAGCTTCCCTGTATTCCATATTTAGGTTAGTTTCCTGTATAGTAATTTCTTGTGCTTTTCTTTTAATATTAATATCAAGTCTGAAAATCGGTATCAGTTGGGGTGAACAGTTTTATATTTTCCTGATTAGCTTACAAGTATTTGTTTAAAATTATTTTAAAAATTTGCAGTTGTTTTATTTTAAATAGCCTTTCAATAGGCTGTAGTGCTGAGATGCTTCGTAAATGTTTTCTTGACATATGTAGAAAAGTTCTAGGTGGTATGTTTAGTAGTTTTAGATGCCTCTTTTGAAAGAGTCATCCAAGGTGCGAAGACAGAAAAAAAAAATGCTTTTCTACTATGTTAGCTGTAGTGAAAGTTTTATTAGCTAGTAAAATGTGAAATTGTGCTATGTTGAAAGAAAATCAGCTAGTGAAGCGGGGTTAATAAAAAAAAAAATTTCTCTAACATTTCAGAGCCTGCGTATGTGCAGAACTATTGTTTAATCAGTTTAAAAACTACATATTTGATTCTTACCAATAATTACCATTGAAGACTTAAGTAAAAAATTTATCGTGTGCTATTTGAATATTACAAATTAGGAAAGCAGTCTAGAAATTTCTGCAGTAAAATTTATAGGATTAAGTAGGGTAGCATGTAAAATATATGAAAAACTTAACTATAAGCTAACATTTGACTGCTATATTTAGTAACATAATGTGGTAGAGTTCTTAACGGTACAAAAGCTATACCAATTTTAATGATTTCATAGAGAATGGATTTCTGTTGCATTTATGATTAGTGTAAATTTATAGGCCTAAGTTTATAACATGACCAGCATATTAAATATAATTAGTGCCTGTGCTTTCTGAAACCACCATCTTCATTTGTTATTAATCTGTGTAATTTTCTTCCTTTTTCTAGGTTTATTCCTTATGGACTTGGTTTTCATTGATATAGCACATCCTCCTACCCAAGGTCTGGATAATCATCAGCGTCAGATGAAGATGAATAATATTTTGCGAATTATAGCTGATTATCAGCAATCTAATTATGGTTAGTTTTTTATCATAACTTTACTGACGAATAATAACCTGAAATAAAGGTAATAAAAAAAGTATTTCGAGCAGGTATATTTTTAAATAGTAACTATTATTAATTTGTTTTTTAAATTTAGTTCTCGAAATTCTTCTGTGTTTTCACTTGTGGTTTCTTCTAAATTATTGTTGTACAATAGCTGTTACAACAAGATTTTAATTAAGTTGTAATAGTGGGAAAATTTTACTCAAAAAAATTTATGAATTTCTCTATTCAGTTGGCACTTATGTTGAGTTTTGAAAAATTTTTCATCTGATAGTAAGCCAAGCCAGCATTGTTAGGCTTTTAGTGAGTGCCTGTTGTTGTAATAGTGACTGCACTGTTTAGCTTCCTGTAATTTTCATTTTGTGTAGTTATTATAACAATATCTATGGCTAAATGTTGAATATTTCCCATTATGCCTTGTTGTAGCAATCAAATATGTTGAAATAATCTGCCTCTCAAGGAAAACTTACATTTATCAGACTGGAATGTTTGCTACCTCTGGAATATGTCTGAGAGCCTTCATGTTATCGGTATCTATGGGCTCAACACTTCATATGTCCTATCACACCACATAGGCCATCAAGATCTGAAAAACATCCAAATGATTATAAATCTTCTAAAAACCTGTTGACATTATTGGATGTTATATGAATTGTTTCCAAATAGATAAGTTTCAAATAGCTTCTTAACTTTCAGTGCATATTTTTTTTTTTTTATGTTTATAGTTTACTTTGTTGTGGGTGAGGTTACTTTAACGTTGAGATGTGTCTATCTGTTGCAGATGTGTATGGATATGGTTATTTTTCTAATAACTTTTAATGGCTCAAGGAGTAGGAGTAAAAGAAAAGAAAAAAAAAGGTAGTGGGAACTGTGTTTTAAATTACTTGATTACAGAAATAATAAATTCTCCATTATATATCTATAATTTAAGCTCTTAATTTATTGCGATGTATCACCAATTCTACAGTAAAATGTGACTTAAGCATACAAAAAAGGGAAGGTCAAAGTTTGCCGACATCTATTTTAAGTCATGCCCCCCCCCAGGTTTCTTTTTTTTTTTTAAAAAAGAAGATACTTGTGTATAATTTTATATATTTGTTGATGATTTAATATTTGTCAGTGTCCTTTATTATATAATGCTTTTTATTTCTAAATAACAATAAAATATGCAATTTCGAAATAACTTGGTAAATATATTTTTTGCAGACCATCTTCCTGTTCTACCTCACATTCAGAACTATTTAAAATCTGTGAGATATATTGATGAACTTCAAAAGTTTGTTGAAGATGATAATTTTAAGTAAGTGTTATATTCACATGTGCATTTTTTGAGTTGTGAAAATATATGAAGTTGTGTGTTGATAGAAATGTAATATTAAAAAAAAACTCTGAATTTTTTAATAGGATAATACAATGAAATTTGTTGCTTTGACTCAAGTTCAATGTACATATGATTGAAAATGTAATAAAAATAAGGAAAGTAATGAATGTTCAGCTAAAATTATAAAATATGTTTTAAATTACAGTGTGGCATATAGAATAATTGATCTAAACATAAAAATTTAAGCAAACTTCTGTATTTCATTATAGTTTTCTGGTTATCAAAACTTAACGTTATTTGTAATTATTTAGTTAGGAAATATAATTTTTTACCACTTAATAAAAGGGGGAAGATTGGTTCATGTTTTCATTGTGTAATGTACAAAATGATCCACAAATTTTTATACTTTTAGGAAACAAGTTTTAAAAAAAATGTCATTGTACTTTTATTTAATCCCTTAACCCTTTCCAGAGGAGTGTGATGTCTGCATCTCAGAGGTTTACTGCTTAGTTAAGACAGCTGTAACATATACATGAGGTTCATATGGAACAAAATGTAAATATTTTCAATTCTAACAGATAGTGCCCTGTGTCCATGGTACCAAGGTAAATGGGAATAGGATGCCTGAACTTTGACCTTGGACTGTGTCATTTGATTATGATGAGTAGATAGCAGGATTCAGCAATGCAAAATGCGCTTTGGATCTGTTATGCATGTGCGTTTTCTTAGCTTTCTGAGGGAGCACTATCTCATGTTACTGCAGTTTTTAGTTTCTTCTTTTCATGTGTAGAGTAGGTTTTTTTATTATTATTTATTAGTCCAAAGGGACTTTGTCCCTGAAGAACTAATGTTTTCATTTTGTGATATTGCGTTGAATTTGCTCTGAATGTCTGTTTCACTTTTAAAATTGTTGCCACCAAATATTATCGCCCTGTATTATATTTGAAAAAATTAAATAATGAAGAATCTGCATTTAGTGTATATTTCTCACATTGTAACAAACAACGGTACCTAGAGCCATCAAATTTTGAATGATGTAGTCCTACTGCGAATGTGGGCATCTGGAAGCCGAAATTTGGAATTTGTTTTATTATCGATTTTATATTTTGTAAAATTTTTAACAAATTTTTTATTAACAAACTCAAGGATTTCAAAGCGAGCAATAGCAACGTTGTACAGAAAAAACATTTTTATCTCCAGCGTGTGAGACTATATCGGAAATTCTCAAGATATGCTCAATTTAAAATTAAGTTTAATGGTTTAACTGTGAAGAACATGATATTTAATAAATAGTCACAAAATGTCAAAAATGCCCCTTTGGACGTAATGTAAAATCTGAAACCTTTCAGATTTTTTAAATTTATTTTTAGGCATATGTAAACTATACAGCTTTATTACAAGATTTGAGTAGTAACCAAGATCTGTAATTTTGTTTATTGCTAAAGCCATTGCCAAATACAAGATCTGAGTAGTAGCCAAAATCTGTAATTTTGTTTACTGCTAAAGCCACTGCCATTGCAAATGGCTTTAGTACTAAACAAAATTGCAAAACGGGGAAAAGTATCACTCAAACTGTACATACATTGCAGTAGAACAAAAATAAGGGAGAAGTGGATATTAGAGATAACCATCACTACTTACTATCCATCTTACAGAAAATCTTTCAAATAGTATAAGAAATTATTTTTTGGACTCCTTGACATCATAATCTGTAATGCTCATGTTTTATACGGTGTAAAAAATGGTATAAACAGACCATTACTTGAGTTTTGATTAGAAGTAATCGAACAAATCATGGAGAGGGTCATGGCAAGAAGAGAATGTGAATATCAGGCATTAGCTGTAGAGAGATCAATTTCACCTTTAAGAAAAGCATTTTCCATGTCTAATTCTTAATGGGAAAAAAGAGAAAATGAGAAGATGAATTGTTCACCTTCAAATTACACAGAGGAAGCTAGCTTCAGGAAAAGCATCTTTGAGTGCAAAGATAGTAATGTAGGATTCTGCTTGGACCCATGCTTCAGAATATATCACATAGAAGACCAGTTTTTTTTTAATTTCATTATAAAGGTATAAATGTATGTGTGAATATATCTATGTAGGTTTGTTGTTTTATATTAGATATTTTAATTGTAGTTTAAGAAATGGTGAAAGTTTTAAAATTTCTCTTTCATTGCTTATATATGATTACAACTGAAATTGTGATATGTATTTAATTCTATAATTCTCCAAGCATAAGTGTAAATGCATTTTGTTTATTATTTGAAAAAAAAATAGTTAATTAGAATAAAAATGTATTACCCAATTTTTTAGCAAAATTAGGTTTAACTAGCACTTAGAAATCTTCAGACAAATGCACTTTAGGGTAGAATGTCACATAAAATTGGAATGAAATTGTGAACAGTCAAGTACCCTCATAAAAAAAGTCTGCTGGATACTGAGAGTGACTTCTCCTTTGAAGCGACATTGAGTGGTTCTGTTTCACTTACTTTTAAGAAGATATTTGAAAGCTCAAGTTTCATTTACACTTTACCTATATTTACAACTTTAAAAGCACAATTTATCGAGAGAGAGTTGTATAACAAGAGTGGATGCAGTCAGCAAGATATCATGGTTAAGCCCTTTTTGTAAGCATAGTAAGGAGTTCTAAACACTGATATCTTGATCACTGGTCATCTGCCGTGGAAAGTTGTGGCTTTAATATTGTCTCAGAAGAAGATGGATCTTTTACTGCGTTATGGGACCTATCAGAGAGCTCCAGGCACGTGTGATATCATTTATACTTTTTTCTTTTGTTCTCATCACATTCTAAAGTCATCAGTTTGTAAAATTAGCCTATTCATTCATTTGTGCCGCATTATTTGTAGTACCTTTTTGTGAAGATGTTATTTTATCATTTTCTTCCACTCCATTTTTTCCATGAAGATATTATTTAGCTCATTGATTCCTTTGCGCAATTAAGTGCTTGGACCATTTAGGATAGAACAACAAAACAGAAAATTGAACCACAGAACTCCATTCCAGGTCAGGAGACAATTTATCAGATTTCTTCCCCGGTGTGAGCACTATGTTGACCCTTTACATTGGTTTAAACTTATCATATATTTGAATTGTTTCTTATGCAATTAGTAGGGACATAGAGCAAGTCTAGGAAGATGGTGAGCAGAATAATATGGTACAGTTTAAAATGCACTTTAAAAAATAATTTTTTGAAACTTATATAAAATAGAAAAGTAATTATGTTCATTATTTTGTTTTTTGAATTGTTCTTGATGCACGAGTTAAGAAAACAAGGTACTTCCTGATTATCCATATCCTCAATTCCAAAATTTGATAAAATAGTTATTTTATGACTTACTTTTAAATATAAATGACTATACACCAATATCCAAGTGTTGAAGTCACTGAATACTGCTAGTTTGGTCCAAGGTTCAAATCTTGGTAAACAGGCTGGCTGCATGGGTATTTCTGCGACTTTTCCCATGTATATTGTGTATATGAGCCAGTTTCCCTTAAAAAGTCCTCCCCAAAGTCATCCCTCTTCTTAGGCAGACAGCCCTCAAGTGCTTTGCCACAGTCAAATAAACCATTGAAACTATTAAATAAAAGACTAATCCAAGCATGAAATTTTCATGCTTTTTTTAGTATTCTTTATATTTAAATCTTATTTCACTGAACAGTCAGTATCTACAGTTATAAGGATGTAAATATCAACCATGTAAATTTCTGTTTTACTTCATAAAATTTCTCATTTTTTATAAAAGTTTTTTATAATTATTAATGAGCAGAACAATACCTGTAAGCCATTAATTTAGCTAAACAAGCATTTTCTATCAATTTAAGTTGACAATGAGCTGGCAACTTTTTGTTGGAATATGGTTAATCAGAAAGTAATAAAAACAGTTGTTTCTCATGTTTTTTTAATCATATAAATTATAATCTCACAATCTTTCTCGATTGAAGTATTGTATAAAATTTTGAATTCAGCGATAACTTGTATATGTACTAATTTTAGTTTCTCTATCTCTTAGAATATCTTTAGAGCTTGAACCTATAGAAACCTCTCCAAATTTAAGAGAACCTAGTTCTCAGCGTGCATTAGCTGCTGAAGATCTGAAAACTAACAGGAATTCATTAGGTGTTCCAAGTTTGGAAGCTCGTTCCTCAAGATCTATGCCTGGTCATGGTTCTAGATTTGTTCCCACTCACAGAAAAGCATGGAGTTTAGGAACCAAGTAATTTTAGAATCATTTGAACATTTTTATGGATATTTAATGTATTATTTAATATTTATCCTTAACTTGAGTGTTAATAAGCTGGTATGTTTGTGCTATGTTAAAAAAAGACTGAAATAACATTTTTCCTTTTATAGTGTAATGTCATCTCTTTCTGTGGATACATTGAGGTAAATTTAATGTTTGAATTTTGTTACTTTTTTAATGCTTTTGAGCTAAAAAGAATTCATTCCGTATTTCATTATTATAATTCTTGTTCTATATTTTCTCTGAACTTTGTTGCTTTTTAATATTTTTTCAAAAAATTTGCTCCATGTTTTATTATTCTAGTTCCTGTTCCACATTTTCTTCAGAGAGGCATCTTCTTGATGATAGTATTTTGGAACATACACCTATAATTACACGGAAACGATCTTTGGGAAGCATAGAAGGTATTTTTTATGTCTAGAAAATTATTTTCATTCTTTTAAATTTCAGCTCATTTTTTTTTCTCATGTGATACATAAAATGTACATAAGTAAAGTAATAATAATAATAATAATAATAATATACTGTTTGAGTTACAATAAAACTTAAATTCACAAAGGACTTTTGTGAATTTAAGTTTAATTACTTTCTAATTGCAGAGTATATCAAATTGCCAGCATTAAATGTCATTGTGTAATTTTTTTTTCTCATGTGATACATAAAACATACATAAGCAATAAATAAATAAATAATACTATACTGTTTGAGTTACAATAAAACTTAAATTCACAAACGACTTTTGTGGGTGTTACTTTCTAATTGCAGAGTATATCAAATATCATTGTGCAAATATATATATATATATATATAAATTGACAGATTTATTATACTGTAGACAGTAATTTTTTTTTCTTTTTTAATTAATGTATATATTTGAAGCATCTGTTAAGCACTGTTACACAAACTGGCAATTTTCCTTACATAGTAAGTTACCTGTTTTATATGTAATTGAGTTATTATTTTTATAAATTAATCACAATAAGTATCTTTATTTTGCATTTTATGTGTATTGAAGTTGGAAAAGAATCATCCACAGCAAATTTATAGAGCCCATTTTGTGTGTGTATTGTAGTTAAATTATATTGAATACTAAAATAATAGACTTCCAAAGTATTATGAAAATGCAAGAGAAAAAGTTGAGAAGCAGAAAAAAATGCTTTTCAGAAATTTCTGCAAATTTGTTTTGCAAATTTTTCTTCCATATTTTTATAATACTTTGGAGATTATTATTTTAGTATTTAAATAATTTAATTACAATATATTTTTGCTTCCAAGGTGAAATTATTCCTTTGATTTAGATAGCATTTATATTTTTTAATAATAATAATAATAATTCCTTTCTCTCTATCTTTCTATATAAATATATATAATCACACACAGGTATTTTTCTATCAAACAACTCTTATTTATAGATTGTGTGTGTGTGTATATACACCTCTATATGTATAATCTCATGCACACACGGACAATGTTCTCAAGTATTTTTTATCAAATGGCTGTTGTTTATATAATGTGTTTATGTGTGAACATATTTGTATATTTGTCTGTGTGTGTGTATATATATCAGAGTTTCTGAAACTGTGGTTCCCGACCCCCGCGGTGTGACAGAACTGCAGGAAGGTTTTGCCAAAAATTTTAGCAGTTTTTGTATTTCTTTAAATTATTATAATAATTTTACAATTACCAAATACTTTTACACAATGTATCTGAAAACAGGTAAAGGTAAGACAATTCTTTTTATAATATAAATGTTCATTTTACTTGCTTTGCATGTAACACTGTCATTTCATTTGTTAGTGGTTTAAAAATTTCACATTGTTCTATGTCTTAAAATTAGAAAAAATTAATGACCTAAAATTGCAATAGTATATTAGTGCAAGTGAAAAAATTGAGTTTCACTCACGTGTGTGTCAGATTTGTGCAATGAGAATGGGGTCCTGGGGTTGCGGAAAAAATCTTGGTGATAAAAAGGGGTCGTGACTAAAAAAATTTTAAGAAGCCCTGGTATATATTATACATATGTGGGTGTATATAATTAATATGTGATTATACATATTAATTATATACATATCTCTCTATATATAATCACATGCACACACTGTGGGACAATGTTCACAAGCATTTTCTATCAAACAACTCTTGTTTATATTGTAACTCTTTTTTACTATTTGTTTCTGTGTGTGTGTATATATATATATATATAAAATTATTAAAGTTGTGCAATATGCTGCAAAATTAATTAAATGAAAATCGATTTTTACGGTGTAACAAAAAGAATGTAAATCAAATTTTGAACAAAAATAATACAATTCCTTAAAAGAACATACTAAAAATAATGTAATAAAACAAATAGTCAAAAATTCTTTGGTCTTTTTCAAGAAGTGGCTGAAAGACCTAATGTTCACATTTTTTTTTTTTTTTAATTTCTTTTATACATCATTTGTGATTTATTATAGTATTTGAATAGAACATGTGCCAATGATTAGATAATTCTTTAGATGATATAAATTTTATGCAATCTGAGTTATAAAGTGAATGAGATGTAATGCTGTTAAGTGAACCTAGCATCAGAGTATCACTATGGTAAATAGATATAGTGAATTTTGAAGAGTGGATTTATTATGTTAGGTGGTTTATGTGCTATCGATGAAGAAGATTTAATTCAATCTAATAAGTTTAAATGAAATGCAAGAAAATGCGTGTAATTTAATATTCCATACGAGGAAGTCATGGGGTACACATTGGAATTTTTAACCCTTTCCGGGCGGCAGCCCGATCTCCTAGCCTCTCACTAGGAAATGGAGCACTAGGCTTCTGTGATGTCCCCACAGGACAGCAGGTAATCGATCACTAAACCTAATTTTGCTAAAAAATTTGGCAAAAATACATTTTTATTCGAATTTACTCAATTTTTTCAAATATTTCAGAAAATGCATTTATCTTTATGCTTGGTGAATTACAGAATTAAATACATATAAATTTTGTGGCTGTAGTGATATATGTAGACAATGATAGTGTAATCAAAGAGTAATGATATATGGAATCAAAGAGGAATTTTAAAACATATGTTCAGCATTTGTTAAACAACAATTAAAATATTTAATGTAAAGCAATAAACCTACACAGGCACATACACAGTCCAGTCACATTAATGTGACCATCTGTCAAAAGCCAGAATAACCACCTTTCGCAGAGCGGACTGCTGCGAGACGTGCAGGAAAAGAGTCACATAGGTCCCTGAAGGTGTTCTCTGGGATGTTGAGCCATGCCGACTCTAATGCCGTGGCCAGATGCGCTAGATTACGCGGTTGAGGATCCATGGCGCGAACAACTCGATCGAGATGGTCGCACAGATGCTCGATTGGGTTTAAGTCAGGTGAGTTTGCTGGCCAGGGGAGGACGGTAAACTCATCCTGGTGCTCTTCGAACCACGCACGTACACTGGCAGCTGTATGGCACCTCGCATTGTCCTGCTGGAAGATGCCATCATCCTGAGGAAAAACAATGCGCATGTAGGGGTGAACATGGTCCGCAAGGACAGATGCGTACTTGTATTGATCCATTGTGCCTTCCACAATGATCAGTGAACCTAGAGAATGCCAGGAAAACATTCCCCAGACCATAATGCTCCCGCCTCCAGCTTGGACCGTTCCGGCAATGGTTGCAGGGTGGTTCCTTTCAGAGGTTTCACGCCTTATACGCCAACGTCCATCTGTCCGATGGAGCATAAAACGCGATTCATCCGAAAACGCAACCTGTCGCCACTCAGTGGACGTCCAGCTGCTGTACTGGCGTGCAAATTCTAGCCTTCGCCGTCGATGAACAGCAGTCAGCATAGGTGCACGAACCAGGCGTCTGCTTCGGAGGCCCAGACGCAGCAATGTTCGCTGAATAGTACTTTGGGAGACACTTTTGGTAGCCCCTTGGTTCATTTTGGTGGTCAGTTGCTCAACGGTAGCCCGTCTATCTGCCCGAACGCATCTCCGCAACCGTCGTTCGCCTCTGTCATCTATGGCCCGTGGTGCACCACATTTGCCACGTCGCTGATTTTGGACAGTCCCATTTTGCCATGCACGGTACACTTTTACCACGGCGGCACGCGAACAGTTCACAAACTCAGCCGTTTCGGAAATGCTTCCACCCTTGGCCCGAAAGCCAATGATCATGCCCTTTTGGAAGTCGGATAAATCGCTTCGTTTCTGCATTACGCCAACGATTGAAATGTTTTCCGAAGCCCTCACACACCCTTTATATACGCTCAACTGCACTGTGCTGCCACCTGCCTTCTGTGATTGGTTATTTAACTCTGACATGGAAAGTACGTGGTGGTCACATTAATGTGACTGGACTGTGTACATTTATATATTTTCAATTAAATTTGAAATTTGTCTTCTGTGTGATATATTCTGAAGCATAGATCCATGCAGAGTCCAATATTACAATCTTTGCACTCTACGTAGCTTGGGAGCAAACAGTGCATCATCTAATTTTTTCTCTGTTCTCATTAAGAATTAAAGATGGAAAATGCCTTTCTGAAAGGCAAAATTGCATCTAAATATCACTTTTGTTTTGATAACTTAACAGAAAAAGAAACCAAAAAACTTACATTCACACAAAAGAAAGAACATCCTACACTAGTTATAAAAAGAAGAAAATAAAAACTGGATTTATGCCAGATACTCTTCCCTTAAAAAGCCACTTGAAAGAAACAAAAATACATTGCTTGACTCAGTATACTTGTTTATATTACTGAATCCTACTATCTACATTTCAGAATCAAATGAAACAGTCAAAGTTCAGGCATCATAATTCCCATCTATGTTGGTACCATGGGCATTGGGTGGCATCTGTTAGAATTAAAAATATTTACATTTCATTCCATGTGACTGTCACATATGCCCTAATCCTCTGAGACACAGATGTCACACTCCCATAGATGAACTATGCTACTGTGGCCTATGACCCATGGGGAAAATGTTAAAGAAATAATGTTGTAGATTCTTCCATGTATGATTAAGTAGATTGTTTTAAAATTTTTGAATTGTTGAAATATATTAATTTATTAAAATTAATTTAATTACATGTGTAATATTTGCCTAAATATTTTAACATTGCCAAAACGTTATTTATTAAGAAACATGGTGGATTATGTTGTACTAAACTGCCATACTACTCGAATAATTTGAAAAATACATTAAAGATGCTTCATTTATTTTTTAAATTTCTGTCATGATCTTAAAGCTATATGACAGTTTTTAGATAAGTATTTTATATTCAGAGAATATATGTATTTAGAGTGCATTATGCAAGGGCAATTTTAAAAAATACATTTGTATTCTTTACAGCTTGTACTCGTATTTGTTTCATAGAACATTAATCTGAACTTCATCTCTCATGTGTTAAGGAAGTAATTATATCTTGTATCACTTATTAAAGGTCTTGCACATATTTATTTTCAGATATCCATGATCATTTTGATACATGGATGGAGCATCTCCCTCTAAATTGCAGGTAATATTTTATTTTAATATGGTAGTTGATTCTGCATCATTACCTATCTGTATGAGAGAATAGATATTTATTTATTTATATGTCTGTTTATTATTTTTAATTTTCACATTGTTGATTAATTTTATTACAGTGAATCTCAGGAAATAAATTTACGCCATATTGATGCTGTTGCAACTTATCAAGGTTATGTTCGTAGGAAAACTGTCTTAAAGGAAGGCAAAAAACCAGCTGTATGTATGCAGTATTATTATTGTAATATATCTGGTAACTGATTAAACCTAAGCATTTTTCCTTCAAATTTATTTGATTGATGTATTCACACATAGGGCTGTAATTTCTTCATGGAGCTGGATTTTGTTTTTAATTTCTTTTGTATGTTAAATTTTTTAATTTGTAAACAAAATAAACATATGAAAAACTATATTATTAAAAAAAATTGTCCTTTTCTCTCCTTTCCTACTTTTTTGTACAAAGTAAAGGAAGTTTAACAGAAAAAAACTTTGGGTCTTTTATTTCATTGGAAATATCTATTCTAACCTATCCTAAATCCACTTAAATGACTTTTGTGTGTGTGCATGCGAGAGAGTGAGAGATGTGTGTACATATGGACAGAATAAAGGGTCCCCCCCCAAATGGACTCCCTTCTAAAACGAATTTTAAAATTTAATCAAAGTGGATTTTTTCATGATGGCTGTGCATATGTATCTGTCATAGCTCAAAAACAATTAGCTGTAGAACAATGAAATTTTCCATATGGGCCTTCTATAACATCTTTGCATCTCCATCTCTCTCTTTATTTTTTCACTTGGCAGTAGCAAACATATATATATATATATTATGGAGGTAGAAAGTAAGAGGAGATACTCTAATTGGTTTTTCCCAAGCACAACTTTCAAGCAGTGGCACCCCCTTTTGGAGACCAAAACATTCGGTGACTTGCCATTACGATTACTAGGTTTTGATATGATCGGAGGTAAACATTTTGTAATTACATTGTAAATATATGTATAAATGTATATATTTTTTTTTCTACAGTATTTCAGAGTCTTAAGTATGTGAAAAAATACATTTTTAAACAGCATTTGATTCCGAATGGAGTTAAATACTATGCTTTTCCCAAAATATTTTTTTTTCTTCTCTTTGAATATATTCTTGAATATAAATTGTGTTGCCATTAATTAGCTTGTATTTCTATTCTAATTATTAAGTTAATTAGTTAACAATAGTGATTAAAGTAACAACAATGATATCTTAACTATCTGCACCTTTTAATAGAAATAATAATATTCATCATCCTGAGATACCCTACTGCAATTTTTTAAGCATGTAAGTGTAGCTATTAAAAGTATATTGTTCTAAAAAAAATTAAATCATTAACCTAAAAAGATGTTACAATTAAAAGGAGGAAATTTATAGTAAAATTTTAATACTGAGTAATTTATATACTTAATATACTAAAGTGTGCTAATTAGGAATAAAGTTGTTAATATTTTGTATTTTATGAGAAATGTCTTTAAACAGTCTTTACAGTTTAACACGTATACAGTGTACTCTTGATGTTCTGTGCATGGCAGTGCTCATGTATGCATACTCAGTGCTATATGTGACTGTCTAAAACACAAATGTGTACAAGTCGTAGTATGCACTAAATGCGGCTGAATTGCATCTTTAGGTTTAGTTTCAGTGACTGCCTTGTACAGTTCATTCTGCATGTGCATAGTCCAAAGCATCATTTCATTTGATCACTGTTTATTTGATTTATCCCCCCCCCGATCCTTTTTTTTTTTTCCATATTTTCTTATTCTCAAAAGAATGTTTATTTAAAATTTTAGAGCTAAAATATTAATAAAGGGCACACTACAAGTACAAAGTACAAGAAACTTGTTTTAACATTAAAGCAAAAATTTGCATTAATCAAAAGTTTTGAAGATGATGAATAAACAGCTCACCAAAGAATACAGAATTTGGACGTAAACTCTTCAAGGTATTGTTAAAAAAAGGGGTGGTTTTTGAGACCTTCACATGAGATTGTGACACGTCTGTATAACTGAAAAACATGAAACTTAATGTACAAAAACTTAGATTCAGGTATGCTGACATGGTTTAACCAGAAACAAGCAGGAGTCCCAATTAGCAGTTAAATGTGCAGGGAGAAATTGAAATTTTTCCTCAGAAAAGTTGAGATTAGTAGGCAACTTTAAAGCCTCCTGCAAAATTTAAGCATGGATATGGTTTTTAAGAACTTGCTATACGAGAATAGCCCATTGATTGCTTTAAAGTCACCTATAAATTCTGCATCGATTTTCCAGAAATATTTGAAACGAGATAATCTGCATATGATAAAATCTATAATGCAGATAAGACAGACCTATGTTGGATGTGTTTGCTGACTTCAACGAAAGGGGATCTGAGCACTTCAAAAAATAGTTAAATCTTTTCAAGAGACAGTCCTATGTTGGAAGTGTTTGCCAACTCTGGACTTTATTGGCGAAAGGGGATCTGAGCACTTAAAAAAATAGTTAAATCTTTCCGAAAACAAGGTAAAATTGATTTTTTTTAAAAAATAAAATGTACAATATGCATGAAAATTGATAGTTTGGATTTCTGTGGTTTTCAATTATTGATATCCTGCTTCCCCAGCATTAGCCTGGATAATTAAGAGTACACTGTAATTTTACTAAGAGAAAGTTAATACAGCTGAATTTAATGAAGAAAATTATCTTTTTAAGAAATATTTCTTTGGTTTATTCATGATCTTACATTTTCATAGTAGAAAGTCTTTTGTGGAGTTATTTAAGCAGATATGAGTATTCTTTGCATGAACTCTTTGTAAGCTATTTCTCGAATAATGTCTTTCTGCATATTTTGAAAGTGTAATGTCTTGGTTAATCTAGAACTTTAGAGGAAGATCACCAACTCCTGGTATCGCATATCTCACCATAGGCTAACTTCTGTATACACAAAGGCCAGCTCAAGGTGTATGTTGATGCCATGTTCCACTTTCTTTGGCCGATGTTTAGGAATAAATCTTAAGTATAATGATAGAATTTACTTTTAGAAGTTAGTCCATAGATTTATTTCAAATTACTTTTGTAAACAGTTTTACAGATGGTGCAGCATCAGATCTAAGATTATTTCCAATAAGACATTCAAAATTTGAATATGAATGCGTTTCACAGTAAAGGTTTATATAATTGAATATAATTTTGATACAAATTTTTATAGTGAATAGAAACTCCTGGATGCTCATTCAAAACAACAAGTTCAGCAAAATCAAATTAATTTAATCAGAAATTTGGTAAATGCACTGTAATGAAGTTAGTCATGTTTACATCTCTTTCATTCCGACTTCCAGGAACTTTTCCCATTGATGTTCAGCCTAATTTAGTTTTTATGGCAACTAAACCTCAAGTTCTTTTCATTCACCTGTAAAACGTTTTTCTGCAAAATCTGATCCAATTTACATTTTAATAGGGCCTGGGTTCTAACATATTCCTAAAATTCTAAATTATTCCAGTTAATGGAGGTTTTTTTTGGGTGGGGGGGGGGAAAAAAAAAAAGAGTGTTAAATGCCTTGAGAACTTCCTGAATAATACTGTTTTAGTCCAATGATAATCTTATTTGGTGAACTTGTAGTGTGTTAGCTGTGAAAAAATGTAGTATCATGAATACTGCTTATATAATATTTTAAGTTTTGAATAATTATTTAGGCCGAAAAGTTATTTTGAGCTTAAACTGCATCAGCTGTGAAGTTAAGCCCAAAAACAGTTTGTGCATAATGTAACTAAGTATGTATTTTCTTATGCAAGTCTTGCCTTTCCTTTTTCCATTCATACAAATGAAAAGTTATTCTTGTTGTTTTCTTGTACGTTCAGAAGCATACTCCTTAATAATTTGATTCAGATATTGTTACATTTTAAAGGAGATACGTTTTTAAAGGAGAATTTTTATTAATTTAGCAGTTTTGTTAATATTTGTTTATTAACTGTGTGCAAAAGGATCTTGTGGTCTTTCAAATTAAGGAATGGGATACATCACCAAATATGGTGCCCTTGTTATAACTGAGAAGAAATTGGTTTCTAGATCTAGAAAACTGCATTTAGATTGTCTTTGAAGTATTCAGATTAAACTGTTTTTAACTCTGTTAAGCAAATTTCCAAGAATCTGATGAATTATTCCCTTTTAAATGAATTTAATGGTATGGCATAGACTTCATGCATGTATTGTATATTTCCATACACAAGTTTTTTTTTTTTTTTTTTTTTT
>KK119109.1:211752-294020 GCA_000611955.2 Stegodyphus mimosarum
GGAAAGAGGAGTAGAAGACCCTCAGACCTGTCTTCCAGGGTGTTGCTTTCAAAATTGGGGGGAAACTGGGCAAAAATCGTGTTGTAGCGCAGTAGTTTCTAACTAAAATTATGCATGGGTAAAACATATAATCTAAAAGTAGCTGACAAATTACAATTAAATTTTTTTTTAAGGCTGCAAATTGTCAAAACATACATATAAAAATAGCGCAAAGAAAAATTTCAAAATTATGCATATTTTCTGTAAAAAAAATTTTGTCTGTTTGTAATTCAACCATATTGACAGCTAAATATAAAATTTTCAGGTTGAGGTTTATTCAAATAATTGTACTCTGCTGAAGTAACCACTAAATAACTTAAAAAGAATATACTGAAACTTCTCAAGAAAAACAAAGTTTGAGAATAAATAATGACAGCTTATTCTCTTTTTTTTACTTATTACATTTGCATATGGTACCTACAAAAAAACAAGACAAACAAAAGAAAAGCGTATTTGCATGTAAATAATTATAAACATCACATATTTTCAATGTTCAGAATATTTGCATGTAAATCATTATGAGCGTCTTTGTTTCTTACTACATCTCTCAACTACAAGACCTCATAGCATTTCAATTTTCATAAAGTTTTTAACCCTGGAAGAAAATTACTAGAAAGTATCTTCATCAGTTGTTGATACTCATTGGCAGTCTGGTTCTTTCCATAGACTTATTAATTTTCAACTGGGGAGCGGGGAAACTGTTCACATTGTAAATGTACTCCCAGATAAAGTAGTTATTCTTATAGCAAAAATTTATAACTTAGTATCTTTATCTTGTACAAGTACTAATAAAAGTTAATCAAATTTGCATCTTCAATAATTATATCACAGTGTAAATTAGCTTAATTTCTAGATTTTCTGAAATGTTACTGACGTTCGTTTTTGGTAATGCAAATAATGTAAAATTGGACCGCAAACCATTAAAATCGTAAACTTCTTCAAATTCTTGTCATAATAATGCTAATTAATAGGAAAAATGTATCAGAGGCAGCCAGTAGGAGACCATATCTGTAATTATATGGTGCACAAGGCTTTATGCCAGCAACAGATGCAGTCTTGCACTCTTTAACATATGAATTAGCCTCATCATGTCATATAATATAAAAATTTTGTCATTTGGAATGTAATCTAACAGGGGACCACATGTCTGTGTTCCAATTAAAATAATATGATGTCCCAGTAACTTCAGTATTCTGTCTTACCTAACATTTTTTTTGGCTAGGTGTCGGCTTTTATTGGACAGCATAAGAATTTTTCCAATAAATATATTTACACATTTCTCTTTCCTCATGCATTCTCTCCACCTAGGTTTCTGAACATATGATTAGTAGATATTTGATAACAACCGTTTAAAATGTGTGCATCTATAGGAAAGTGTATTGTATAAGTAAAAAAAAAAAGTTACTGAAAATAACTTCATCCAATTTCTTTGCAATACATTATAGATGAATATTAATTTGTTGTTATACACATGTTAATGTGCTAATTTTCATAGCATGAAAATGTATGAATAGTGTCATAGTAGTTTCTCATGCACAGTAATTTGAAAAAGTCAGCAGCGAGGTCATAGAGCTTTACAAACATTAAGAAAACTTTTAAGACATTTTGTGCATCATTAATGTGTAAAATATATGTAGATGCTTATAATTTATTGTAATTTATTATTAAATACCCTAAGATAAGCATAAATGTGTTATGTACTAATGTATTGCTATGAAAGAACTTAGATTTCACCCTCTCAATTAGGCAATTTTTTTTAATTAAGTCCACTTAAGTTATTTAGATATTATGCATTCCACAATTATCTGATTTAAGTACCTGCAAAAATTTTCATTCTTTCTGTAATCAATTGTGTATAGCAAAAGTGCAGTTTTGATGGTTGATTGACTCCGTTACCACTAAGGCTTCTGGTCAGCAGCAGGCTGTTATTAAAAAGGGAATACTTTATATGCTGATTTTGAACTGTGCTGGATTTAGGAGCTCAAAGATCTGTATAATTCAAGGCTGAGCTATATTAATCATCTGGGTAAAACTTTAGAGTATTATTTATGGCTACTTTAATAGAAATCATCAAATTTTCAAGATGCCCCAAGCTGAGGTAACTATGTTCATAGCAGTTCTTACTTAACAAGCAAGAGCACACTTTTTGTTGTATTCCAAGTTCCATTGGTTTTTATGAACGGATATGGCATTAAATTCAAACTTAAAATATGCATTTTTGGAATATGCCTGCAGTGAAATTTCTGTGTAAGACTATAGTATTTTGCCTGAAAATCACCAGCATGAACAAGTGCTATGAATCTATTTTTAGTTATATTGTCAAATTGAGTTTTACCGGAACAAAAAAAAAAACTTCAAGTTCATTAATAAAGTTTTGGAATTAAAATGTAAAGTGTGTGTGATAAATAATTTTTTGCAATGTTCATTCTTTTTCTTCCATAAAAAACTGTGCCAGTGGGCATTTATGTATACTAATTAGAAAAAAAGTAAGTTTGAAATGGCATCTAATTTATAAAATGCAGTATCTTGAGATTTAAATTTCATATCTGCTTGCGTGAAGATTTTTTATACAGTCAATCATATCTTTCAAGTTTCATTGGTAGCTATATGTTATTTATTAATATTTAATAAGTGTAATTTAATAGGTATTTATTTAGGTTAGTTATAAAAATGCAGTATTTTAATTCTTTAGCCATATTTTGTTTTATTTATTTATAGTTCAAAAGCTCTCCATCAAAATCCATTGATATAACTGGATGTATAGTTGTGTATTCAGATTCCAGTAATCAGTCTGATGCATTCCAACTTACCGATCCCCAAAAAGGAAATGTGTATAAATTTCGAACTGGGTCAGCAGCAAAGACCGTCCAGTGGTATAATTGTTTAAGAAAAGCAACAAATCAGTATGATGAGACTATGGTAAGAAATATTTACATATACAGTTTTCTTCGTCATGCCAATTTATACTTTTGGTTATTACGCACAAAATTTTTGTTATCTGTATTAATATTGTTGAGGTGTACATGAATGACTATAACAATATAAATACCTAAAGATAGCCATACATTGTAAAAACTTGGAAGTTTCACCTCAAAAGCTAAGTTAATGTTTGATTAAAATGATATAGAACTTCCTTACATTTTTTCAAAGAGATGTTTCTTATATTCTCTCCCCTCTCTTGGGAGAGGGTGTGAGCCATATTAATGTCTTTTAGACAATATGGTAGATTTTACAATGACGTTATGCCATTAAACTGAAATTCTTATATTCATTGTTGAACATTTGACTAATTTCATTATCTAAACATAATGGCAACATAATCCTTTAAATAGTCTTCTTTTGACTCATTTTTAGTCATTGCATCCTGAAAATCTGTCTCACAAAATCCTAGTTTTCCTTATTCTCGTCATTCAATAACCATGCTTCCATATTTCCTCATATTTTGAAAGTTTTTAATACTAGAAGTAATTTTAGTAAGGCCTAATTGTATCAGCACAAATTTTCTCTTTTTAGGGGAAGGGATTGGAGATCAGTTTTTATCTGAAGTATTAATATTTATGTCAAGCTTTTGAAATGAAATTCATTGCATCAAAAATCATTTCCCTTGAAAATTTCTGATACTTGAAAGTTTTAATATTTAAATAGAAGTTTCAGTTCTTTTGAAATGATAACATGTAAGACTTTTACTATGTACTTTTGAAATAATGATAATCACTGCATAAATAATTAGGAGTTCAGTATCTGGGTAAATATGATATAAATATGTAATAGTATATTAATAGAAATGAAACTTTTTTAATATTGATCAAACTCATGTAGAGTAATCCTTTGTCTTACCCAAGGAATGCATTCTGAAGATCTTTATATAACTTTAATAAGTCAGTATTGTAAAATAAATTGCTTAAGTGTTATATAACTTAAATTTTAGTAAATCAATATTGTAAATGTCTTAATTGTATCTTTCTAAGAAATGGCAATGTTTATTATGTATGTATTATACACAAATATTTTGTAAGTGGTACGTCATGCAACAATAATTACTCAGAAATAAATTATAAAAGTATTGAAAAAATAAATAAAAGGTTATAAAAGCAAACTAAAGTAGCACATTTCAAATAAAAAACTGTCTTGTGGTAACTAATTTAGTTAAGTAGTGGGAGAATTGATGGATGGTTGAAGAAAAATGCTGCGCTGTGGCAACATTTACCCTTCTCAATGTTGGAGACTGAAAGTACTGAAAGAACAAGATCATTTGCAATGAAGCTGTGTGCAACATCTCACAATGCTAAGGATAGATTATGTGATCTCATGCATTTGTCATTGTAGTTGATCTTGTAGCTAGACGTATTAGAATGGCTATGCTACTAATATTTTCAAACTACTTGTTTTGTGATGAGTCAGTTTTAATTTTGCCAGCACCATGTAGGTTAAGAGCTTCTGGTAATCCCTTTGTTAAAAATTTCTTTTGTGTATCAAATGCATTTTAAAGGTAAATAACAAACACTAACAGTGATAAAGAAATGGCTGCATGAATAATTTAAATACTTGAAATACAGGTTCAAAAAGGAGAAACCATAATCAAAGACCTTATTTTGGATTAATAGGTTTCAGTTTGAATGTTATGTATTTAGCACATTTACACAACTGCAAATTTATAAGTCAAGGAATTATTGTATTTATTAAATCATTGGGCGACATCTGTAGTCATATTGTATGTTAAAAAAAAAAGCTGTCAACAACAAATTTAAAAGATAATTTCAAGAACTTTAAATTATGTGTGAAAGATTTTGTTATTAACTGGTGGTTTTACTTAATGATTAATGCGGTTTTTAAAAAAATAATACTTAACAGTGAAAAATATAATCTTGCTTAGTTAAATTGTTTCTGTTCTCAAGAGACTAATGATTTTTGTCTTTACTCTTAACAGCACTTAGAAAATTTGATGACTTTTGAATAAGAGCTGAAGTCAGCAAGAGTTTTCTGAAGCTTTGGTCAATTGCATCTGACTTGGAAAGATGCTAAGTGCCTCTAGACATGTGCCATAGACTATTTTTTTCATCATTGCTGTATTATGTAGCTTTGAGAAGACCTTCCTCGGCTGGTCATAGTATACCAGCTGTTGCTCACGTCAGATTTGTATATACTGGCAGCTTCATAAGCCATAAATTTAATATGAAATTAGTAGCTTTTCTTGTCAGTGTTGTTTTTAGTCCCCTTTTATTTAAAGACTGATGTAAATATATATTTAGCTTTACTTCTGACTGAAAGTTGCACGGCACTATCATTTATCAGCCTTTGTTTTAAAATGCTTCAGATTCAAGAAATTTAAATCTCTTTCTGGAAGTTCCTAACTGTGATATGAAATAAAGCCTGGAAACTCCTTTTTTAAACTTAACGGCATTCTTTTTTTATTTATGAATTTGAAATATATATATATATATTATGTGTGTGGCATAAACTTTTGTTTAATGCTGAAGGAGGTGATTTCTAAATGGTAATAATAATGATTTTAAAATAAGCTGAACAGATATTAGTTTTAAATTGAAACTCAAATCATTGACCTAAAATCAGAATGAAGGGCAAAGTCTTTGATTCTGCTCATATTAAAACTGTTCTGATAATCAATCAACTACAAGTAAATGAATAATTTTCAGGTGCTAAGTTTTTGGTATAAAAAAAAGCCTGTCTTTATCTAAAAAATCTTTCTGTTTACTTCATTTGCTGATGCTTGTTAATGTTTAATTGTATTCTATATGTATTTTTTTAGGGCTAATGCATCTTAGTTTTAATAAAGCTTATTATCTAGCTGAATATAATTCTCAGTTGTAATTTTGATGCATATTATGCCCTGTATATATTTTCCCCTTTTTTTTTCATATAAATCAATTAATATCTGCAGTCTTAAATTTTGTAAAAATAAAACTTCAGTATTTTCTATTGTAATTTTTTATAGATAATGAGCTTAAGTATTAAGTAAATATGTGATACATACTATTGTGTAATTTCCTTTGCTCAAATATTCATGCTCAGTTTTTATTTTCAAATTCAATATTACTCATTATGTTTTCTTCAGCAATTATTAGAATTGAAAATTTGAATCATATACTAAATTTAATTCTATACATATTCTGTATGAAAAGATATTTTTTAGTTAGTTAATATTTTTCTCATTTTGCTAGATATATTTTTTAATTAGTTAATATTTTTCTCATTTTGCCAGATATGTCCATAACTTCATTTAAATCTATTTGTAAAGGTTTTTAGAATAATTGGAGCAAAAAACTTTTATTGAAACTCAGATTGGATTTTTTTTTCTGTACTTTATTTTACCTTGTGCTTTAATTAGAGAAATATTAAAATGTATATTTCTTTATCACGCACATAAAATGTATTTATTTTAGGTGTGCTTCAATTAACTTATTTTCATTATTAAGTTAATCCATAACATGCTTTTGTGGACTTCTTTGAATACTTTATAAAATAAATATGTAATATTTTATCATACCCTTTTTACTATTGGATGGCATGTGAGGGCAGGTAATTTCATTGTGAATGGTATTTGTAGTCTTGATGACCTTCAACTAAATTTTATGTATAAAAGTTTCCTCATAATTTCTTTAATAATAGCGTACATTTCATGTTTGCATTATGTTGCAGTTGCTGATTAATGAAATATAAGTGTGGTCTTCTCACATATATATTTTTAAATAACCAAGCTGTCAACTTTTGAAGAACACTATGTATGATAAATTGAAAACAAAATTGTTATGATTAAAAGCCTGAATTAAGATTTAGGTTCATGTCATTAGTTATAATTTCCAATATCGCCTTCGTAATATTTTTCTTTTTTATTGTCTTGTCATTAGTTCTGGAATTAATTCATAAATTTCTATCACTTTTATTTCATTCGTCTTACGCTGATACATAGCTGAAGAACCAGTAACTAAAATAAAAATATGTCGTTTCTTAAGTTCTTAAGCCATTTCTTAAGTTATTTTATTTAAAACATTCATGGTTGAGTTGTTAATTTGTCATTGCTGTTGTTTTAACATCTGAATTTGAAAAAATGTAAATAATTCTTATTTAAAAATTTTATGTGCTTAAAACATAAGTTTCAACTAAAAAATTAGATTAGACATGCAAAATTTTATAACACTTCTGTGTTTAATTTTTTTCTCTTTGTTCTTCCTTTAAAGAACAACTGTTAAATGGCTTTGATGATCATTTTTAATGCTGTTTAGTTTTTCATGTAAATTTTGCTTTTAACCAAAGATAGCATGTTAGAAGTTACAAGATATGTCATCTAAATGTTGCTCAAATAGTTAGAGTACATTTTTAGTGAAACTGATCTTAATTGAAAGAGAAAAATTCAATTAAAAGGTATTTAATTTTGATTGACACTTAATCGAAACTTGATTTGCATGATAAATGAAATTAAATATATTATTTGTTATATTGTAATCAAAAACATTTTATTATTGTTATATTGTAATAACAATACAATAAGTGAATGTTTTTAATTTAAAGTGTATTTGAGTGTCAATAATTAATGTAAATAAAAATTTGATGTATATTTAATAGTAATATTATACCTGTCTTGATATTTTTAAAGAATACCTATTTAACATATGCTTTTGATTGCTGTCGTATCAAAGTAGTGATTGAAATTTTTAATTTTATTATTGTAGTTAAACAAAAAGCATCTTTTTATTTTTAAGAGGGGAAGCTTTATTATTCAGCTACTTAAAAGTGTTTTAAAATCATTTTTCTATGTTTAAAGAAAAAATAGTGCATAATGAATCGACAGATACTCATTAACCTAAATTATTCTTTTTACTAAGAGTGCCTTCCGTGTAGTTTTAAGTTACGAAACTTAAAAGTACAAGGAAAGATACCTATCAACACTTTTGTTGTAATTTTTGTAAAATATAATCTAGGTATTTTCTGTGTTTCTATATTGAATTTTATTCATTTGTATTTACAGTACTTTTACAACTGATTAGATATTTTGTGGGGGTTTTGATTCAAATAAGCCTCATTTGTATTTTGCATGTTTTTATTAAAACTGTTGTACATAATTGTTTTATCACCAAAGATTTCATTTGATATAATTCATGTTGTCATAAGGAGGGTCTGCTCAGCGTGCAAGAAATTACATGTAAATTTATTTAAAGTGTATTCCTTGTGTGTATGTGGTTATAATACTATTCTTAGGATTTATATTCCAGTTACATGTAATTTAACACATTTTTTAACTATTTTATGAAAAAAATTTAAGGGGGAGAATATGAACATCAAATATTTTTTTACAAAGACAGTCAAACCTCATTATAGGGACTTGGTAAAATAACCTTACGAGGAAGATGACATAGTATGTAGTTAATATAATTACAGAGTTGTGCGATAATATATACACTTTATTTTAAAATAAATATTGACATGCAATCTAATTTAGCACTGTAGTTTTAGTTATGTTTTCTGAAGTTAATATTTGGAGAAATTAATAATACATGGGTGTTTTTCTTTCAAGTTTTAGGAACTGATGATCTCTTTCTAAATTAGTAAGTTTTTAAATGTTCTTTAGTAGCTCAGATGCTGTCATTAAAAATCTTTTGATAGGTCATAACTACCTTTTAGATGCTGTTGCATTTTCATTTGATATTATCATCTTCAGCTCTCAGTATCAGAAAATTCATAAGCATTTATTATCTATAAATCTGTTAATGAATTAGTGCCATTAAAATTACATAACTGATATTATTATTTATTCCACTGTATTCTAATTCATTAGGAATGTCATGGCTTTGCTTCTGTTCAGACAGAGGTTGAGCCAGTTCAAAAAGAAGAATATGCTGATAGTCTCTCTCCTCTGAAGATTTATTGAATTAGAATTAAAGCTAAAACCTGTAGTCATGTATTACATGTATCATGAGCATTGAAATTGATAGCATTCTGGGAATGAAGGGAATAAAGTAAAAGGTCAAACTTGAACTTGCCAAGGGAGTAGTACGGAAGGAAATATATGAAGTTGAGAAAAGAGCAGTTAGCAGCAGAAAATAATGGTTTCTCTGGCAGGAAAATTTCCTAGAAGTTACTGAAACTAGAACACAATTGCTTTAGAATTAAATAACACAGATACTACAAATGTCGCAATAACTGCAATGGTATATATTTAGCCAGAACTTTAAAAACGCGAGCCTATCTTAAATATATGGGTAGAATTGTGATAACACTGCATGTATGATTGTGCCAGCAATTTGAATTTGTGGCATAAAAGCAGGACAGTTTATCACCTACAGTTTTTAGAAAACAGGTTTTTTTTAGCTCACTTGTTTGACAATAATATATGATTAAACTGTGAGAAGTGTATCTGGCATTGGCATGGGCCTTGGGTGCTTTATAACCTGACAGTATGATTGTGCCCATTTCCATCTTATTTTGAAGAATCCTTCAGAGGACAGGTCTAAGGGTCTCCCATCCCTCATCCTCTCACCAAACCTCTCAAAAGGACTTCAGTTTACTTTGTATTTTAAGATATTGCCATGCCACAAAAATACTAACAGAATTTATTATTGTGTCTACAGATCATGTTAGCTACATCAGTGGAAAAAAAAGATGGGAATTGATTTTATATTAATGCAGATTATATGTATTAATATGATGAAATAGCTTTTTTTTTCCCTCACAGACATCAAGGTTGGTTAATCATACGTTTTCCCTAAATGTTCAAAATTATATTTTGAAATCCTATTTTGATTCATTTCATAACTGGAACTACTGTTTGCAACCAAGACTTCAAATGATATTAGTCATTCAGTCATTTTCCCATTCCCTGTATCGGTGACATTATGGATAGACAAAGAGTGAAGCATACTTTCTGCAGGTGTTGTGAAATTTTTTCAGACTAGTCTGAAATTCTAACACCATCCTCCCTTTAAAAAGGAATAAAATATGTAAAAGAACACATTTATTGTAATATAAAGTACTTTTTATTTGCTGAAAGAAATTTTATATGCATATTTTAATTTGCCTAATCTTAATATAACTATTTTTCTAGTTTTAGTCATAAAAATGAATGTTTTTAAAGTAATCTTTGCTCTCTGCCCAAAAAGCTATTTTATAGATTTCATTTTTCTCTTAGTAATAGATATTAAATATGTAGGAATATTTGATATAGAAGTAACTTCATGAATTTTATTTTGTTACATTATTGCTGTTTTACAGAACAATCTATGAGCCCATGCATATGTAAATGTACCTGTACATATATGTAAGTACTCATAAAAAGCATTTTATTAAGTAAGTTTAAATGTTCTAAATCAGATAGGTTATTGATCAAGCTTTCTGATTTATTTGAGATATTTCTGGTTTCTGTATTGAGTATGTTAATATATTTATCTCCCCACCCCCAATATATAGATTAAAAAATATTACTTTTTTCTTATTGCAAATTACAGATCATTTATTTTCCTGTGCATAATAAAAATCAAATGAGCACAGTTAAATTTTAAAATCTGCAAGATTCTTATTTCTCAGTGTAATTTATATATTATTAACACTGCAATATCTGCAACTGTAGTTAGCTCACTAAAATATAAAAATGAAATTGCCAAATAATAATATCAGTATTATCCTCTATGTTTTTTTCGTCTTGGGTATTAAGAAAATATATGAGTAAAATTCTGAACTGTTGGTATAGATGACTTATTTTCCTCTTTTGACATATTTTTAGATGCAACTATATAAATATTTTACATTATGGAAAATGTGTGATATTGAAAACTTTATAGAAGCTTATTCTTTACTGGTGTGTATGAACTTCTGTAAATTCATAAATTTTCTATTTTATTATTCAATTTCGCTACTTTTAGATTAAGTTGTTGCTAAGGAGTGAAATATGATAGCATCTGTGCTTAAAATTTTTAAAATTTAGTTTAAGACTTTCATTAATAATCATATCTTCTTGTATTAAGATAATATTAAATTACATTAAAGTATGGATTTAATATTTCTGTATATGGTTTAAAATATTAATTTAGCTTCATTGTATGCAATTGTCATTACATAAATATTTTTATTTTTTATATGGCTTGTTTGATATGTTTTTTATATCAACAGATCTAACCTGTACAGCATGACCTCACTGTGAATAATAATAATAAAAGTGTCTCTAAACCATGAAATGTTAATTTATATAAAGCTGAGTATTTGTTCATTTTTTAAGTGCATTGTGTACAGTATGTATTTCATTGTACTATTGTAATGGATAGTCATTATGTATACAAACCACATATCTTAATTGCTTTATTTCTGACTGTGATTCAGCTCTAAAACAACATTGCCTTAATATTTTTAATTTAGAAGTGCCTTTTGTTGCATATTAGATTTGCTCCTGTAATTGAATGTGAGAAAAATAAAACTTACCAAAAATGAATCTGATTTCTTGTTTTAATTTAAGCAACCCTTTTATAAGCCTCATGTGCCGGAAGTTCTTATCAGTTTGCGCAAACAGATATTGGGCTGAAACTCAGTTACTTTTTAGTGCTTTTTCCCATCATATTAATAATTGGGTCCAGGAATTGTTAAATCAATTTTTTGCCAGGGATTGTAAATGTCTTGTTCGACATTGTGTTATTTGAATTCTATTTTTGTGTGAAAGAATTAAGTTTCTTCCATTTTGTGTCCTCGCTTCCAATGTAGAATGCTTATCTAAGCAAGGTATATGAACTTCTTGTTGCTGTTCTGTCACGTCATTACAAAATATTTTTAAATGTCTGAAAGTTTAGACTGAAGAAGATAAAAATGCAATATTGCATGATGAAACAGAAGAATGTGATTTTCCTGACTATGCCAAAAATGAAAAGTAGCAATTACTTTATAATGGATATAATAAAACAGCATAATTGTCTTTCAGAAAAAGTTTTAGAAAATGGGGGAAAATGTTTGATTCTCTCTGAGGATTTATAATTAAATTTGATAAAGAATAGGATATAAAGTAATAAAAGAATTTGGTCCGTCTTGGTGACTAGGGCTTCAAACAGTTAAGTTGGAAGTATATGAGAATGGGAAAGTTTAAACTCTATTATTTCTAAAAACTGTTTAAATAAAGACTTTAGATCTGATGAGTAACAGCCACTCTCAGTGACAGCATGGTTGGCAAAAGAGAATGCTTTTTGCTATCAAATGCACATCAGTGGTCATCAATTAAGACTGTTGAACAATGGTTATTTTTCTTGGGAAGGGGAGGGCTGTCCATATGAAGCTTTTAGAGTTTTATTATGTGTGACATAATGAATGAAGCAGTTTCCGATGTGGATCCTCCATTCTATCTAAAGTAGATTTATGTAGAAATCATAGGTTTGATGTGAAATGCAGAACTTTAAAAAGAAAATATCTATTTTTCCTATTTAACCTTTAATTTAACATAAATTTCTGTTAATTTTCTCATTCTCTCATTTTTAGCCTTTGCACTTTAGTTTTAAGATATATTTCTGTGCAAACAAAGCTTCTTAATTGTGCAGAGTTAACTTTAATCGCACACTCCGTTAAAACTAAAATTTTATATGTAATAATTAAATCAATTAATGGTGGTAAATTGATTAATAGGAAGAATATTAATTAAAATGAAACAGCAGAGTAAAATTACAATTTATAATCTTAATTATGGAATATCTAAACTCTTGATTATATATATGTATTTCTGCTAAGTTTTTAAAGTGACCAAAATATGAGAAATATTAATAGAACACGTAAATCAAACTACCAATTACAGAGGATGTTCATACATTTTTAGAAATATTTTTTGATAAAGAATGTAAAACTCTCTGGCAACAGCTTATTATTTGGAATAAGATGTCATCTGCTATTTCTAAATTAATTTTTCTTTCAAAATGTCATATGTAAACAAGCTGGGGATTGAAGGATGTATTTTTGTACCTTGTGAAGAGAAGTATTTGTATTTCATAATTTTGAAATGCAATGGTTTTAAAATTTCGAAGTGCAAAATAAGCAACATTATTAAACGGAAAGTGAAACGCCGTCAGTCATTACTTCTACATGGAAAGAAGACGAAATGACCAAAAAAGGTAAAGCAGTATTTCTAATGTTTCTAAAGTTGAATCATTTGCAGCAAGAGAAAATCTACCGACGCAGAAATCAGTTGCAAAATCTTTAAATATAGCTACAGAAACAATAAATAAAATAATTTATACCAATATTTACAATTTTAAAAAAACAATGTTTATCAGCTTTTGCCGAGGCATGTGGCTCAACGCAGAATAGTTTCTAGAATCCTATGTGGGAGCTATTAGCAGAAGATAAACGGACGACACTTGAAGCGTAGGTTTACGTAAATGACTGCAACAAAGAAAAAAAAAATGCTCATACCTTTTTCCGTTAATGAAAAGATAGTTTTATGAGAAGTTTATGGCATCATAATTCTCTAACAATGTGAAATTAAAAATGAGAAACGGAAAAAGTGTTAAAATCAACTCGATGGTACTATCAAGATAAAAGTTTTATGTCCGATATTTATAGAAATTCCATTTCTTTATCCCGAGACTTTGAAAGAATGAAACATGAAACTTTATCCAGACAAAGCAACAAGTCATAATTCTAAAAGTGCCATTGCATGCTTTGAAAAAATTAAGACTGATACAGGTATTGCTTGTATACCTTTTCAACATATTCCTGCGAAGTCCTTTGGCGTTTCGACTGTGGACTATTGTGCCTTTGGTCTGTTGAAAAGAGCTGTTTCTAAGCGCAAAGCCACCACGATGGACTCCGGAAAGTACACTCATGTCCATAAATTAAGGATAATTCGGAGTCACGCGGAAATCGAACTCTAAAATAAATATATAACATGTAAAATCACTACACACATCTTCAAGAATCATATGCAAATTTCAGGAAGTAACCGGATGACACCGATGGTACGTCACAATGACGAGAGTGATATATAAGGAATACAAGCAAAGAAATAAAATTGTTCGCAGGCGCTTTATAAGCATTTCAGTGCAATAACCGAATAGTTATGACACAAAGGACGCATTTGGATAATTTTTACGTGGTAGAATAATCGGCCGTCTGGAATGTGGGCGTATCCAACTGGAAGTATCAGACGAACTTGGAATTGCCTAGAGTGTCATCTCCAGGCTTTGGCAACGATTCGAAGATGATGGTAATGTGAGTTGACGTTACAGCACAGGTCACCCCAGAGTTACAATGCCGAATGAGGACCGGTATTTGGCAGTTACTGCCATAAGAAACAGGCGGAGCACAGCCTCAGACCTGTCTCTTCAGCCACTGATACAACAATTTCAAGGCAGACCGTGTACAGATGCTTAGGGCAGATTGGTCTGTATGCTCGTAGACCTGTCAGATGCGTTCAACTTACTGCAACTCACTGTCGCCTGCGGTTAACCTGGAGTAGAGAGCATGCATTGTAGACACCGCAACAGTGGGCTTGTGTGATATTTTCCGACGAGTCCAGGTTTAGCTTGCAGTCTGATTCTCGGCAGACTTTCATATGGAGAGCTCCAGATACCCGTTACCACCAAGAAAACATCATTGAACGACACCGTTACGGTGGTGCAGGAGTGCTCGTTTGGGGTGGAATTATTCTGGCATGCAGAACTGAACCTTAAACTTGAGCATGCAGAACTGACCTGCATGCTCAGATTGGAGCCATGACAAGCCAAATCTATCGGGACGTCATTCTGGAACAACATGTACGTTTGTTTCGGGGCGCCATGGACGCACAATTTGTGTTTATGGACGACAACGCCCGTCCTCGCCGTGCAAACATCGTAAGCGAATGCCTTCAATCGGAGGATATCACCCGTATGGACTGGCGAGCATTCTCACCGGACTTGAATCCAGTAGAAGATGTGTGGGACATGCTTGATCGACGAGTTGCAGCCCGTCAACCTCCTCCTACATGTCTACCGGAACTTCGGAGAGCATTGCTTTTTGAGTGGTGTAATATCCCCCAAGATCAGATCGATAATTTGATACTCAGCATGCCTAGGCGTTGTACGGACTGTATTGCATAGTCTGGGAGACAAAAAATGTATTAACAATTATACCAACCATGTAATATTGGTTTTTTGTAAATAGGTTTTTTTTTGTAATTTGCTCCAGGGAGAAAAAATCGCCAATTTTTTTTAATAATATCAAACATATAGCATCTTTTTTTGCTCTTTACCTTTTGTTTAATAAATAAGCTTTACAAATAAGCCAAATTTGTTTTGCTTCTAACTCTTCCTTTGCCTGATTTTGCATTATCCTTAATTTATGGACATGAGTGTATATCCATCATGGAAATCACGATGGAGACTTAAATTCTGGAAAAAAAAGTATCAGATTCACTATTTATAAAAGTACTCTTTGCATTTTAAATATTAATTGAATGGCCCCGAAATCTTTCTAAAAATGTGTAAATGCCCTCTTATTGTGAATCTGATATATGTATTCTTTTCTGAACGTCAATAGATTTAAGTATATTGTAAATTATTTAAACCATTAAATGTAGGAACTTGTGAAACAATTACTACAGTAGAGCATCATTTATACGTTGTTCCATTTTGGTCTTCATTTATTCCTATTTACTTTAATAGTAAAATATTTCTTTTATACGTTGCGTAACTTCAGTTATACATCGCTTGCGCTTGACTTAGCACTGGTTTTATATTTCGCAATCCAACTGTTCAAATATTTTTCTTAGAAGTGGGGACAGGAAAAAGAAATAAAGGCACGAAACATCACAGTCTGGTACAAGAATTAATAACCAGTTCATGAAAAGAAAGGATTCTTGGAAGGAAAACTACATACGTTTTTTTGTTCTGAATAGGAAGCTAGTTTAAGTAAACTAAGTGAAGCAGAATTAACTGATACAAAATGTCACAAAAGCAAAAGGCACTCTCGTCAAAAGATAAAATTCAGATCTTAAAAGAATTGAATAGTGAATATATAAGAATACTGGTTTGGCAAAAATTGAATTAGAAAAGAAGCTAGTTACTCCTGAAAAACGGCTGTTTATTATAGAGAAAGAAGAAATAGAAATGTGTGGATAGTCGGTTTAAAAAAACTGCATGTTCAAATGGGAACTTTCTTGAGATCGGAGCAATTTTTCTAAAACTTTTCATTCAGTGTCGTGCATCCATTGTTCCTGTGAATGACCCCATGGTAATCGAGAAGTCAAAAGAAGTAGCACTTCTACTGAATGTGAAGGATGCTTTTGAACTGGTTGGCTGTATTAATTAAAACTGACGCGTGGAATTCCATATCATATAATAAATGGGAATCAAAAAGCTTTCTTGCTGAGTCAGTTGAAAGGGGTTAAACTTATGCCTTCAAAAACCAGTGTCATGTAGCTAATTAAAGAAGATTTCATTGTTTTACTTTGTGCAAATGCTGATGGTACACATCCTTTAGTTATAAAAAATGACTGCTTTTAAAGGAAAATCATAAAAACCAAGGTGTTTGAAACATGTTAACGCTCTGTCATTGGAATATAAAGTAAATTTTGAAAATACAGAAGTATGCTAATACAATTCCTAGAAATGCACGAGAATTTCAAAAAAAAAAGTTCACTTACTCAATACACTAAACAGTATGTTTTTAGTCCAAAGGGATTTAGTCCCGAAGGACTATTACTTTCGTTTGGGCGTTTTGCGTTGAATCATTAAAACGTTGAATCACTTTTCAATTTAGTGCTTATGTTTCTTTGTTGGTAATTGAAGTTGCATTGGGTTGGCTATTGGAATTTTTGGAATTGTATTATGTTGGTTAATGGGTCTGTACTGGATGGATTAATGGAATTGTATTGAGTTGACTATTGGAATTATATTAGGTTAGTTTTTGTGTTCGTATTGGGTTTAGTTTAATGTTTGTTTCGTTCGGCAAGTTATCATATTATTAAGCAAGATCCCTTTGGACGTAATCTAAAATCTGAATCCTTTCAGATTTTTTTTTTTTTTATGATATTTTAATTTTACGAACATATTTTGCGATCCATAATAGCTCATGAAATGGAGACTGTGTTGCATCTTAAAATGCATAACCGAATCTTGTGCCTTTTGAAAAGTTATAAAATATCTTGATATTTGTTAAATTATAATTATATACCAATGCCATAAAGTAAATTCCTGTTGTTTCGATTTTTTCACTGTAGAAATTGACACTAGATCACGGAGCTTTCGCAAATACAAATTTTCTCCAAATTCATGATAAAAAAATGATTTTATGTATTTTCACAATATTTTATCATTTAAGATGCTTATTTTTTTTTTAAAGAAAGTTTTCGAAACTCCTACATAAAGATGAAAGATAAACAAGTAGATAGTCAGCGCCTAGTGCTGCTAAATTTTATAATCGAATTTGGGAGATTAAAATCAAAAAAGAATTTTCTAACGATCTGTAAGAACCATAATCCTTTTTTTCACAATTTATTTGGAGATGAGGCCCGCAACACTCAGGTATGCAACTTTTTTTCATTATTTTTCATTAGTTTTTCGGGTTCTCCCCTCGATTTTGTTACAATTTACTTTATCTTTTCATTTACGGTATTTACTTCAGTACAAAGTCTTTTTATATGCACATTCGAACCAGGCCCTTTTTGCCTTAGCATATGACAATCAGATTTTTCTAGTAAGAAAATATTTGAGCTTTACAGTTGAAATTAGTTTTAAAAATTCCTATGAATTTTTCCTTGATTGCAAAATAATTTTAGCGATGCATATATATTTTTTTTTCAACTTCACTTTTTACTAGTAGTATTTGTTTCAATTTTGTCGCAGTTTTCTTCTCTATATTGCTATTTTTGTATACGGACATCAAAAACAAGTAGGGAAAAGGCACAAATTCGATGTGAAGCTTTAAGTCATGGTTTTGGTTTCTTGATGAAATAAAAAAATTTTTTAAAAAATACAAAAAATTTGTGATGGTTAGAAAGTTTGAAGTCTCAGTGGATTTGTCGGAACGAAACTTGTTTTTGATTGTTTCGTTAATTGTCTTAATTTAAAGCTTCAGAACACTTTTCCCTTGACAAATTCTGTTTGGAACTATGAATGAAAGAGATTAACTATGAATTAGAACTCTAGTATTTTATATCTTTTTACTTTTCTATTCCAAACGTTTTTTAAAATAATTTTTGCAAAGTTCATGAAAATAAGGAATGGGTAAAGGATTATGGTTCTTACAGATCCTTATAAAATTCTTTTTTGATTTTAATCTCCCAAATTCACATAACAATATATATATATATATATATATAAGAAACGTAAAGAATGTCTAAAAGATTAAATTAGCAACGTAAATTTCTCTTCTCAATTCTAGAAATGGTAACCTCGCTCTGCACTGCGTCATTTCCAAATTAATCCATGTCATATGACTCTTACATAATTCTGGTGATGTAAATGGAACTAAACCTCAGGCAGCCAATAATAATTTTACTGAAGTATTAAATATCCAATCAAAATGCATTGAGAACCAAAACTAACTCAGTTTGATTTAAGATTTCACCCTGAACATAACGCGCTTGCTGATATTCGGATGCAGACCTACGTTACTCAAAATTTGATGGCTCTAGCTACCGTTGTTTTATTACAATGCGAGAAATATACATACCTACATTCAGAGCTTAAATTGGGCCGAAGCCCACCGGAGCTCGGCTCCGGTACTTCTTAGTTTTGGGGATAAAACTTAATTCTAGACGGAACGCACCGGAGCCCTAAATAAAAAGTTTTTGGCGCTTTTTCTCTATAACTGAACAACAATTTCAATAGAAAACTGATCTCAAATATTTTAGTTTTAGTAATAAAATTATATTAAAAATCGCTTATTAAATTTTAACTTATTTTTGTACATTTAATTTAATTAGTTAGTTACTTTAAGCTTTAGTTATTTAATTATTTTAATGAATAATAATTAATTAATTGAACAATAATTTTTTAATTAATTACTAATACAAATATTAATTGAAAAACTTATTAATTAATCTGGTAATAATTAACTATTTAATTTTAATGACCATTTTATTTATTTATTGACTCTTATTCCTCTTTCCTGACGGTCTTGCATAGGGCTCCTCCACTTCTTAACTTTAGAAATTAAACCCTGCATACATTTATGAAGATTCTTTATTATTTGATTTCTTTAAATATAATACAGCGTGATAATATTTGTTTGCAACAATTTCAAAAGTGATTCGCCGTTTATAGTGAATCGACGCAAAATGCCGAAAAGAAATTAATAGCCCTTCTGAGCTAACGCTCCTTTGCGCCAAATGGCCTTAATTTGAATTTCTTCTATTTCAACTTTTAAATATTATTGTACAACATATTTTCCAATTCTTGTAAAATGTGAGTGTTCAGTCTGATGACGCTAAAATGAGCAACTTTATAAATAGCTGAATCCTGAATGGCAAATTTTGTAACGAAGTTTTCAAGATATCTGGTGAAATGATAAATTACTAGGAAAAATTTTCGTAATCAAGATTTGTTCTACAGAGTAAACAATATTTGAGACAGATATGTTTCGACTCCAATTATTAGAGTTTTTATTTTCCGAATGAAAAACAGAAAATATTTCGAAAGGAGATTTGAAACGTTACATCTCAATAAGTCCCTGATAAGACTCTTCTAGAAACTCTAGTCACTGGCATTTTGTTTGTTTACCCTAAAGCTCATGTGAAGTAAAGGAGCGCTAGTTTACACAAATAAGCTAACAATTAACAATTCCAGCAATAACTAATCTGCCTACTCACTGTTATTATTATTATTATGTTAATATCGCACTTAATATTATTTTTTAATACTTTTTACTTGTTCTACACCCCAAGGTAATCTTATTAACTTACTCAGATTTAACTTTTACTTTAGCAGGCAAATCCCTCCCTCTCCCGTCCCCTTACTTTCGGCCATCCTTCTAAATTCGTATCGCAATGAAAAGAGCCCCTCTTTAACACTGGGGATCTCTTGCCTACCAATCGTCTTCTCCTCTGCAGTCAATGCTCGAACTTTATTGCAGCAAAATAATGTAACACCAGGGTTCCTGGGTAAAAAGCCCTACCCCATGTAGAACAGTTAAGTAATTGCGAATGATGTCAAGTGCATAACTTGAGAACCAGATCATAATATATGCTATGTCTTACTATGAACAAGATGGACTAATTGTGTCTAATATATTATAGAGTGTTGACAATCAGAAAAAACGAAAACAACCTGCAAAGATACTTACTACTAAGCATATAAACAGATACAAGTGTGAGTCTTATGGTAAAAGGTAGGTGAAATTTTAAGGTTTAAGTTACTAATTAAATTACATTCTCTTTACTATAATAAAAGCTAAAATCTATTAAAGCAGAGGAACACATATCACAGTTAGTCAAGATAATTACTGAGTATGGCCATAGGCCGTTTGCTATTGGCTACATCATGTATATCATAATCATAGACCCGTATAACTGGGTTGTTAATATTAGGTAGATTATCATAAAATTTCCGGGCTAGCCGGCAATAGAAGAAATAAAGCTTTTCAATTCGTAATTCTTCATGTATTTTTTGATTCCATGATGAGTTGGTGATTTGCCTTAACACACTATTTTGTGCAGATTGTAACTTTTTTCTTGAAGATTTACAAAAGTATGCACAAACTGGGAAAGCATAACACAATATGGGACGCATAACGGTTTTGTAAATGAGCAGTTTGTTGTTTATTGAAAGTAAACTGCTTCGAGAAATTAAGGAGTGAAGTGTAACCTTACTAACTCGAAACTTTCTGATGATAGATGTAACGATAGGGGCCCATGTAAGGTTTTTACTGAGGATCACTCCAAGATGAAGGACTTGCTTGGCCCATGAGATTTCTTCTCCGTAAAGCTGTAGTTTGCTAAGGAACTTAATCTTTTTAGTGAATAGGATTGCCTGTGTTTTGTCAACATTTACTTTGATTTCCATTTTTGCAGCCAAGACTCGAGCATGTTAATGTGTACTTGTAACCGTTGTATAGCTGGGCGAAGAAATGCGCTTTGTGTGAGGATTGCAGTGTCATCAGCATACATTGCAAGTGTTGTGTTGGGTGTAGTGGGAATGTCATTCACACATATGTTAAAAAGAGTGGGTCCATGCACACTCCCCTGGGGGACGCCTGTAGAGATGGGTCTATATGTGGAGAGTGTATTCGAAACATAAACGACAAAGTGTCTACCTGTTAGGTAAGATTTAATTATGTTTGTGATGTAACCTGGGAAGCCCAGGTTGTGTAGTTTGTATATGAGTGCACCTAGCCATACACGATCGAAAGCTGTGCTATATCCAAAAATAGTTCTCCAGTGACCTTATGTTGCTGTATTCCTTCGCTGATGAACTCTATTATCCGGTAAAGCTGATTGACTGTGGAATGTTTGCTCCTGAATCGAAAATGGTATGGAATTATAATATCGTTTTGCTCCAGATGTTGATGGATGCGTTGAAGTATAACAGCTTCTGTGATCTTGCTGAGCGACGACAATAGGCTTACTGGGCGGTATGACTCAGGCATACTTGCAGGCTTCTGTGGGTTTAAAATGGGAGTGATTTTGGCCAGCTTCCAGGTAGTAGGAAAGTGCTGCCACTGAAGTATGAGATTTATTATTTTGTGAAATAGAGTAATATCTTGACCGGAAACTTCTTTACCATTCTATGGAATCTTGGCCAGGACTCTTATTATTCTTCAGTTTTTTTTTATGTAAGCGCAATACTCGAACTTGCACCTCCTACCTACTCGTATGTCAAGACTCTGATTTTTCCGCCAGCTCGGCACTCAGCTCCTGCTAAATTCTCTAGAGTAAGAATCTGCACGGCCTGACTCGACTCTTCAAGTATTAGAACTCCAGTCTCAACATCGACGTACTCTCATAATTTTCTCAAGAACTTCCACGATTTTATCTCTTCATTATGCTAGCACAAAATCTGAAAAATACAAAAATTGTTCTACTAGGATAGGGTCTGGCTCGGGAGCCCGATAGTTCACCTAGGAATGAGATAATCTGTTTTTCTACTAACCTTGAAGTGAGCTAACCTGTTCTTCTACAGACCTTGCGGACAACACAGATAATCTGTGTCTTCGATCCAATAGAACTTGACGGACCCCGACAAAAGCGCCCTCTCTTTCGCAAATTACAAAAAAAATCCCATGGGCCAATTTTTAAATAAATAAGAATGGAATGACTGAAAGTGAGATGAATCTAATTGAAAGAAAAAAAATAATAATTAAATGAATAAATATTGCACAAAAATTTTTTAAAAATTAAATTATTAGATAACTTAGTTTCGATAATAGTATTTGGAAGCTTTTAACTTTATTCGATAGACTCTCCTACATAGATCTCACTTCACCTCTGGACGCCATGCATATAACATGCACATCAATTGCTCTATATATAATTGTTTATCAATTACAAAAATTATTAATTAATGAGTATAACTCAATTATTGATCTCGCCTCTGTGTGCGGTGTTAAACACCTTTAATTTAAACTTATACTGTTAATGCCATTGGTATAATATTTATGTACTGGTTATAACTCTTTAGTAGTTGACTGTCAGCAGCAAAATCAAGATCCAAGAGGGGTAGGTTCTTTAAACCGGATGTCTTAACACAGTTTTACTACTAGAGTGGAAGTCGTGAGGTGAAGTGAAGCGAAGTGCAAAACTTATATATTTTGTTTTTTTCTTCATCGTCGCGTATATTTTTTAAATATAAACCCTCAAATTAACAAATTTGGTGTATTATTAACTCTGTGATATAAGATTTTCATTTGCTGAAAAATGTATAGTGACAGTTTTTTAATTTTATTTATATCAATATTTACTGCGCTTTTAGGAGAAGGTTGGTAAATTTCAAATAATATAAGTATTTATTCATCGTAATGAAATTTTATCTCCACGCTTTTCAAAACTATATCATTCGAAAAGCTATTTAAGTGATCACTTTCGTAGTTAATATTTTATTTTCCAGAAAAGTGAATAAAAAGGAATATCTTAAATTGAAATTATAGGTTTTAAAAATTTTGATGGAAATTGGAAAGGATGCGATTTAAGAGGATGTCGTGGAGCACTTTTTAAAAGAAGCAAACTGACTGTATATGTCGTTATATATATATATATCTATATATATAAAACATGAAAACACAGTGCAGTCAGCTCAGTCATTAACCGTGAAGGAAGTTAAACTACAGGATTTAGTTGCCTTACCATTTTAATGGGTCAGTAATTATGGACAATTTCCGTACGAAACACTTGTATTTGTTGTCACGAAAATAAAATAAAATATATATATAAAACACGAACTAATCTGAATATGAGAGGCCTTACATTAAATAGTTTAAATAGCCAGTTTTTTAAGATAAACCAAAGTAAACGCATTTTCATAAAATAGGCAAAGCAACAACTTTGACCTAAATTTTAGTCAAAATTCTATTGATTCCTAGGGCAAACAGGAGTAAAGAAATCTGCAAAAAAGGGAAAGCTGTGGTTGTATTTACTGAATTCCTTTTGGATATAAGTGCAACCATGAGTTTTCCTTCACTGCAGATTTGTTTGCTCCTGATGAAGATGATATGTGTTGCCCTAAAAATTTATGGTCTTGGCTGTCTTTAAATGTATTAAATGCAAAATTTAAGAGTTATAGGGAAAAATATCTTTATGTAATTTTTAAATGTTAAGCTGTGAACAAACTGAACACAAATAAATGTGTTTACATCAAAACATATCAAGAAATAAAGATTTTATCTTTAGATTGATATGAAATATAAGGCAGCTAAGTATGATGGCTGGTTTAATAAAGGAGTATCAAATATATATATATATATATATATGAGCCAATCCACACTGAATAAGAAATTTGGTAGTTGAGGTAGATGAAATTTTTATTTTATTTTCAGTAAACATATTGCGACCACAAACAACTTGGCACATTATTTGTGCCTATTTCAAGAGGTTTACATTTTTGATAACTTTGCAGCAAGAAGAAAGCAGCAGTCCAGCTAGACCGAAGAGTAGCGAGCAAGTGCATTACGCTCAGGATGAAATCTTAATTCAGATTGAGTTAGTTTTGGTTTACAATGCAGTTTGATTGGATAGCTAATACTTCTGTAAAATTACTATTGGCTGTTTGAGTTTTGGTTCCATTTACATCATCAGAATTAAGAGTCATATGATATGCATTAATCTAGAAATGAGGCAGTGCATAGAGAGGTTACTAATTTTTAGAATTCAGAAGGGAAATTTACATTGCTAATTTAATCTTTTACATATTCTTTATTTTCTTACATATGTATTATAATAAATTATGTAAAAGGAACTTAAAAATTCATTCTGTAGAAATTGCTGCAAAGATTAATTAATAAATAATGTAAAATAAAAATAATTATAACTAAACAGGAGAAAGAAGTTGTGGAAAAATACAAAGTAAAGAAATGTAAAGTAATCATATTGAAAGTAAAAATTAAAAAATTATTTTGCATTTTTTAAAATTATAAAAGTTAAAAAATTATCAAATTGGTAATGCCGATTAACAAAAAGGCAAAACAAATTTTTAATAAAGAGCAGATGAAATGGAAATAAAAATACATATGGAAAAAGTTTTATTATCACTCTTTGACTTTTACTTTGTCAAGAGGAGGTCAGCCATTAAGTGACAACACCTCTTTTTCTATAGAATCTTTTTTGTTTTTGTACGCTCAAAATTAACCATGATCCCAAATAAATAAATAAACAAATGTTTTTCAATACCTCTGAAAATTCAAAGTGCCTCTTCTATAAAAAATGCTTTGCTTCTCAATTTTCATAAAAATGTTAAATGCAATATGTAAAACTTAAGAAAAAAAAAATTACAAAACTTTTATAGACAATCTAGAACATAAATTATTAATTCATGTTAATATAAAATCGGCAGACTTATAATTAAAATGCTTGTCTGTAAAATTACAGTGGAAAAATAACTACAGAAATTAATGTCGAAGAAAGGGAACTTACACTTTGAAGGTGGGGAGAAGAATGCTGTTGGAAGTTGGCAGGCTCAAAGTAACAGGAATATAGTTGGGTTGCTGTAAACTAGTATTAATTTTACTGGGTAAAAATGGTGAATAGAGTGTATGTTAAATGAATAAAGTAATATTATGTAAAAGTTGAGAGAGAATGTAACAATGTTAGGAAAGGAGACATTTTTTATGCTTATCGACATATAAACACGACTTTGAAAATATGTCTTGTTTTAGTCAAGGAATAGTGAAAATATAATACAAAATATACAGGGAATAGAAATTTTGCATTTATATACTATGAGAAGATCTGAATTCATATGCATTGTTCTGCCTGTTAGGTTTAAGAACTAACTTTATACCATCAGGATGGTTTCATAGGTTGAAGACTGTTCCAGCTTTTGATAACTATCTTTGTATAAACTCCATGTGAATTTTATTTACTTTTGATGTCTGAACAAGAAGAAATACTTCTTCCTGCTTTGGTCTATCTCGGTACAAATACTTTAAATCCACTTATATTGATGCATAATAGTATTAGCAGTTACTTTTTTAGAGATATTAGGAAACCAGTTCGTGAGTTTAATGGTAGGAAAATTGACTTCTTTCCTCTTGTCATAGAGCCTTATTTTTGGAGACTGAAAATGCTAAGATCCAGCTAATTTACTCTACGTTTATCTATGTTGGTCTGTTTAATTTGGGACAATTTGGGTAGATGTTGTTGCTCCAAATGAGATTAAAATTGTTGAGAGTTATGATATCATCCACATATCTGTAGGTAAAGGCAAATTTTTGTAAATCATTAGATGGAAGTGTGCATAAAAATCAAAATTCTTTAGAATGAAGTTACAGATTTGTGACAAATAAATTTAGTCCACTAGGAAGATAATTTTGAGAATTTATATAATTTTGAGACACTGCAAAATTGAGATATAATTTCCAACTGTTGAAATCTAAGATAGAAAGGACATTAGGAAAAATCTTTGTAAGTGCTAAAATCTCCTGTAAATTTTCTCAAGAGGTAGTGTAGTACAAAGATTTTCAAAGTCATTTTAGCAATTGACGTTAATCATATTAACTGCTTTAATAATTGAAAAGTTACTGTTAATGATCCAGTTGTAACAGAAGCCTGTGTTTGCTTTCTCAAAAATTATCTTCCAAATATTCAGTTTTAGCGAAAAAATGTGGTGAAAATTCTTCTTATGGTTACTGGTACTTCTTATGGTTTCTTTACTTTATAGTATTTTTTTTTTTTTTTGCTGAAGATCTTTTACCTGTTTAGTTATAATTATTTTTATTTTACATTATATGTTTATATGTTTCATTGTATATATATAATTTGGTACTTCCTTATTATAATGTATGTGTGTGTATATATACACTCACTTCCAAAAGTTAAGCACGAAGATGTAAAATCTAAAAAAATCAACAAAAATGCTTTGATTGACACAAAATTCGGCAGGAAAGTAGCATATATATATATGCATAAAACAAAATCAGTAATTATATACAGAAATGAGAACAATATTAAATTTTTTGTAAGTTATCAGATAATGACATACTGCAGACTTAAACAGAATTATGTATAAACTGAAAATAAACAGCATAAAATGAAAAAAAGGACATTAATAGGGTATGTGATCCCCTTCTCATCTGTATACAAAGTTTATGCCTTGTGACCATGCTTTCAATTAGGTGGTCAAACACCGCAGAATCAAGCAATTGCCATTTTCCTTGTAGAGCAGTTTCCAGCTCAATAACAGTGGCTGGAGGTGGGAAACGTGAAGATACATCACGGCATTCCAAAGATTTTCAATGGGATTAAGGTCGGGTGAATATACTGGCACACCATACGCGCAATCCCTTCAATCTCCAGGTAGTCATTGAGGATGTCAGCTCTATGGGGATGTGCGTTATCGTCCATTAAAACAAAAGTAGGGCCAACTGCTGCAGCGTACAATGTCACAATGGGTTCTAAAACTTCATTTCAATACTGGACAGCTGTCAAAGAACCCCGTTTAAAGATGTGCAGGTCAGTGCGGTATCCTAATGAAATCCCTGCCCGCACCATAATGCTTCCGCCTCGGAATGCGTGATGTTCGGTGATGTTTTGGGACTGATTGCGTGTTCATTGTTCATGCCATATCCTTATACGCTTGTCATCTGGCTCCAGAGCAAATCTTGACTCATCAGTAAACATTACATTGCCCCAGTCAGACACATTTCAATTGACATGCTCCCAGCACCACTGTAATCGTGCCTCTCTTGATTGGACAGATAGAGGAACACAAACTCGAGGTACCCGGGCGTACAGTCCACACATATGTAATCTTCGGCGTACAGTAGCTGCAGATATCCCCTTACCAATGGACGCTGTAACCATAGATGTCACACGTTTGGAAGTCACTCTACGATTCCGCTTGGCTACAATAGCAATATATCGATCTTCCTCTGGGGTTGTAAAACCCTTGGTCGACCGGCTACGGGCCTTCGGACAACTGTCTGTGTGGTTTGCAATTGTTTACATAAACCTGAAATTACAGAATGATGAACGCCGAAAAAAAGAGCAACATCTGTGATCGACTGTTCTTCAATGCACCCCACAGCGCGCCAGCACTCAGAATCTTCCATTCATCTTTTGGAAGTCATAGAAACACGTATGTCTTGAAAACAAATGCTACGAAAGTTTTAAACACCTTCTATCAGCACGTACAATCAACTTCTGTAACCCGTCATAAAGCTGGCTTCTTATAAGACTGCCTTTTTTGCATATTTCTTGACATGAAAGCGCGATTGGCTGTTACCTAACATATTTGCATACTTCCATCCACCTATTCAGCGAATTGCATCCTCTTCAATTCTGATTGGCTTCTGGAAATTAGCATTTTCCTCTCTGTGCTTAACTTTTGGAAGTGAGTGTATATGCATATTTCATAATTACAGTACAATTTTTTAAAATCTAATACATTTATATCTAGTATTTTCGTGCATTAAGCTGCTGAAAAATATCAGTAAAGACATAAAGTAAGAAATTTAGAACTAATTTTACAAAGACCAAAATTTGAAATTCATAAGTAATAAATTTCATAAAATCCATTAAATGCAAAAAGGAATTTAATCAATCATTTTAATGTTAAAGCTAAAAATTTTTAAACAAGTTTATCCTAATTTTAAAAAAATCAATGAATTTGAAAGCAAAAAATATAGTAGAAGAGGAATTCAATCAACTTCAGTGCTATTTCTTCAAGAGGAGGAATATTGAAATTTCTCTTCCACAAAAAATCATAGCTTTTCTGTATCCAGAATAAGCCGATGAACCATTCCAATGTATTTTAATTGTAATAGTTCACCTGAAAATTCTGACCCCACCCCAAAGCAAGGTAAAAAACAAAATAAATTTTAAACATAATTCAATTTTTAATCAGGGAGTACTCAATTCAAAGAATTGAAACCTAGAGTGAAATAATAAATACTTTAGTCTAAATTTCAAATCAAAATTTTACCTTTAAACATATAGAACTTATGTAAAGAATTGAAAACGTAAGTGAAATTACTAAATCCATAAGTGAAATATACATAATAAATAAACTTTGAGAACTTTCAATTAGAATACCTAACTATAAAAAATACCTTTTACAAGTAGTGACTTTTAGGTTTGCCAGTTTGGCATCATTGGTGAAACTAAAATTCAGCAGCAAGGAAATAATTCCTCAAAAGGCAAAAAATTGCGAAAAAAAAATAGAATTTTGAAACCAAAAGCAAAACATTTACAAATTTACTTTTTGATAAAGAATAATAATACTTTACTAAATAAAAATGAAATTTAATTAAATCTTGACCTTTTTTAAACAATTAGGGAATAAAGAATGTGATTCAGTGAATGTGACTTTAATTAAATTTTAAATTTTGGTCTTAGTAAAATTGGTTCTAAATTTCTTGTTTTATGTCTTTACTGATATATATATATATATATGTATATTATATTTCATAATACAAAACATTTTTTTAAAATAATATAATCATGCGTAGTATTTTTGCACATTAAGCTGCTGGAAAATTATCAGTAAAGACATAAGGTAAGAAATATAGAAACAGTTTTACACAAAGACCATAAATTGAAATTCATAAGTAATAAATTTCAAAAAATGTAAAAAAGAATTTAATTAATGTTAAAATTAAAATATATCAAACAAGAAAAACCCTAATTCAAAATATAAATGAAATTTAAAGCTATTAAGAATATAAAAGAAGAGGAATTCGGTCGACTCCAGTGCCACTTTGTCAGGATAAAAAAATATGTAAATCAAAATTAATTCCATAATTCTCCTGCATAATCCTGATGACGTAGCTATGTTTGAAACTGAACTCAGAATTGAGAACTGAAACCTTTCTAATCTAAATCAAAACCTTCTCTTGGTGAGCCTCTGTGTTGGATGATTGTATACTTTTATCTTGAGCTCTCCTGCAGTCAAGATGCTACTTCGCTGTGTTTGCTTTGTCATGCTACCAACTATGGCATAATCTAAAATGTGATACTCTATATAAAATTGTGGGGGGGGGGCGTGTTGTGCCCATGAGCATGTGCGATGAAAAATATTTTTTTGATAATTAATTCTTATCCACTGAAAAAAGTGATATTAAATTCAGTGACATCCGTCTACAAGTCTTTCCTTCGAGTGTCATCTTTTTAACTACGCAGTAAAATCTCCTCAGGATATAATGCAGAGAACCATCATCAACCTGTTGCAGCTTACTCCAAGTTATCTGATTACAATGAATTTTGCCGCATCGACACATTGTAGTATGACCAGCATTAGAATAATTTTGAATGCTGGCACTCTTTATGTAAGATTTAAAAAAAAAAATGTAAATAAAAAATAACTCGGGAATTCATCCTCCCTATTCTAAAAATCGTAACTTTTCTGGACTGTGTCATCAATGCATCTTGCATGACGATGATGTAGCTAACTCAAAGCCTGGTCTCAAAATTTTGAGCATTATGTAATTTTAATACAATTGCATTGTAATTGCCTGATTTCAAATTACAATTAATTGAAGAATTTTAAATTACAATTACAGTGTAATTGCTTTAATTTTATACAAGTAATTGCAATTATTAATCAGTTACGTTATAATTGAATTATGCTGAACTGTACTGCTTCGACATAAGTCTAAAACAAATAATACTGTGAAAATAAATAGTATAAGAATTCTCAAGAAACCAGAAAAACTAATGGGTAAATTAGTGTAATTTTTAATTTAATTATTATATGTATGTATATTCAGAGCCAGATTAAAGCATTTAGAGGTCCTAAGCGTTTAAAAGATTCTGGTGCGTTACACATATGTTTATGCCAGTTTTTTCTTCATTCCTTCTTTAGAGGTCCAAAATTTTTAGGCAGATAACCTTCGAGTGCTTTGCCATAATCAAGTAAACCAATCATTCTTTGTCTGTCTCAGTTTTGGTGTAGCTGTACCATGCATATTGTGATAAAATTGGCAATGGGAAATTTTTTGGTGCCACTTTTGCTTGATGTTGTAAAGCACATGCTTATATTGCTTAATAATTAGACCAGCCCTATTTATTTATATATAACAGTGTAGATCGCTAATGTATTTTTAATTCATTGGTTGTCTAGGAATTACGTACATTATTTTTTTTGGAAATTTAATTTTTTGTATGTTGTGTCACCTTGCAATTTTTTATATTATCAGTAGATTTAGAACTATTTTTTGCTTTTTATTTTCTTTCTGTACTTTTTTCACATCACCATATTTCTAGATTTGATTTGTTATGACGATTATGATTGTCAACCTACATTTGTATGGTTCCACCAAAAAACTTTAATATGTATGTAAACAAAAAAATTTAATATGTATCATTATTATTATTGATGGCTGAAGGGCTATGGAGTTAGAATTCATTCATTGCATAGTGTCTTTTTTTTTTTTTACTTTATATTTCAAGTTCGTGGTTTAAACTGTTTTAGCATCGTTCATAAGTGCACCATTATTTATTTATTTAACTTTTTTTGCAGTTTCTTCTGATTTTTTTTTCTGTTTTTCCACTGTTCTCCTTAAATAATAATAATAATAATTTTTTTAAAAAAAAGTTTCTTCCAACATTTAGGAAAAGAAGGGTGGACTTTGATGTTCATGAAAGCTTTTTCATTTGGTGAATGAAACTTAGATATACAGAGGGTGTTTACACTTTTTATAATAATTTTAATTTTTATGAATTTAAATAATTATTGAAAAATACAAATGTGACTGGCATCAAATTAGAATAAGGTTTCATTATCATCTGCAGCATTAAAAATATTCTTTTCTTTAAAATGTCGCTGAAAAATAAACAATGGGTCGAAGACTATATTTTTGTGCTGTCCAAAGAGAAATGCTCTTATTCAGTTATTAAAAAAAAGATGTGAAAGGCATGGTTTTAATATTTCTACATGTAAAATAAGTTACATAATTAATGTGAAAGGAAAGAAACATCAAAGTTTACACCTGACTGGGAAAAAGGCAAAAAATGCATACTCAACAAAACTACGTACAGCTCTTATTAAATCTAAAGTTGCACCTCATGTTTTAAAGGAAAATCCAGCCTCCCAAAGAGCTATTGCAGAATCTTTAAATATCTGTGTAGGAACTCAGAGCAAAATTATGAAATCTGATTTAAAGCTGATCAAAACAAAAAAACAATGTTGATCACCTAATGCCAAAACATGTTTCTCAACATAAGATTATGTGCATATTGCTGTATGAAAATTATTTGATGGATGAAAAATGGAAATATATAATTACAACTGATGAGGCTTGGATATACTTGCCTGATCACAATAGAAAAAAATTGATTTACTACTGAAAAAGAGGAGAAAAAAAACTTAATATGTTGGTTCAGAGAAAACAAGGAAAGTTTTTTTTAAAGATTTTATGGTTATTAATGGATTGTCTTATAACAGAAAACTTAAAATACTGAGTAGAAAAAAATGTTAAAATTAATTCGGGTTACTATCAGACATATGTTTTAACACCTATTTTTAAAGACGAAATTCCATCTCTTTATCCACACAATCTATACTGTGTTAAGTTCTGTCAGCATATGGCTGCAAGTCATACCTCTAAATCTACTGCTCTGTTTGTTGAAAAAATGAGAAATGAAACCGGAATGTAAGCTATTCTCTTTAAATGCATCTCACCCAAGTCCTCTGATGTGTCTCCCATGGATTACTGTGCATTTGGACTTTTAAAACAGGCTTTTTATAACGGGCATCTACATATAAATCTTTGCAAAATCGTTACAAAAATGTGTGAACACCCTTTGTATTTGAGTATGACTAACAAGTAGTTAGTACTGAACTGTAATATCTTCACATAAGCTAGTAAATTGAAGAGATGTTATTTAATATACTATTTATGTATTTAAAGTTGATCACCTAAATGGACTAAATGTAGTGCAGCTGCCCAGAAGTTAAATCAACAAGCAAAGTATGACAAAAATAATAAGAAGAAAATAAACTTCAGTGTATGTCGAATATTTGAAATTGATAGTGAAGCTCAAAGGGAGCCAGACTTTATAGCAACCCTTCTTGTTTGGTCACAATGCCTTCTGACAGCAGTGAGGAATGCTGAATTGAATGTTTAGAATTTGAACGCGTAGGCATATTATTTTGGCGCATAAATTTGTTTATGTGAATGTTCCATCTGGAGTATAGCTTAAGGAGTGTGTATATTGTATATATTTCCATACAATAAAAAGTAAAAGGATAATGAAGACTCCATTTTTGAACCTTGAGATCACTATTCAACACTTGATGCGAAAATGTGGAGCATCAATACCTCATCAAAAAGGTAAGTCAATCATATTTGAACTTTATAAAGAATTTGAGTAGACTTGAAAAATATCAGTTATTGATGATGTAATAAACAAAAGAATGAATTTAGTTTTGCAAATAATTCTAATATGCTTAAATTACTGAATTTGTTAATATCCAAATTTTATGGGAAATCCAGCAATTTCTTGGAATTTTGGAGCCAGTTTGAAAATGCCATTTGTAACAATGGTTTAAGTAAAATCCAAAAATTTACTTATTTGAAAACATTGTTGGGTGAATCTGCATTAAACTGTATTAGGGTTTTTACCTTAACTGATGAAATTATGACCATTGTATTAAGCTGTTGACCGAAAGATTTGGGAGAAGAGACATGATTCTAAATAGTCACATATCTAAGTTACTGAATTTAGAACCAGGAAAAAATTCTTACTATATTAAGGTGCTATGGAACCTGTATAATGATCTTGAAACAAATATTAGGTCATTCGAAAGTTTAAAAATAGAATCTGAATCTTATGGACAGTTATTATGCCCAGTTCTTTTGAAAATAATTTCTGAAGATATGAATTTAGATTTCAACTGAGAAACGATCATCAAAAAGGAAGTTTAATCTCCATTAAGGAGGAAAATGAATGCTGCAAGATTTCATCAATGTTACATAATGGTACCAGAGCAAGATTTAGAATATTTGAAATTTAAAATGAAGCTCGAAGGGAGCCAAATGTTATGACAACCCATCTTGCTTGCTCAGAACAACTTCTGACAGCAGCGAGGAATGCAGAATTAAATGTTTAAGATTTAAATGGTGTAGGCATATTATTTTGGCACATAAAACTGTTTAGGCACATAAAACTGCACAAAAACTGTGTTCTCATCTGTGAGTACAGCTTAAGGACTGTGTATGTACATATTTGCATACAATAAAGAGTAAAATGATAATGAAAGGCTCCATTTTTTAACCCCAAGATCATTAATTCAACAGTGTATGCAAATTTGTATTTTGAGCATTCCTACTTTATTTGACAAAGGTGCATCTACTGACTGATCTCCATTTTGTATGTTATGATAACGAATGGTATGCATTTCTTTGTTATATTGCAGCTTCATATGACAAGTGTTGAAAGCCTTTTTTTTTAGACTATTTAACCATTGAATATTTATTTATTGATAAAAATTTGAAATGTTAATTTGAAAATGTTTCTTAAAAATTGTTAGTTACACACAGATTATGCTTTGAACTTAATACATAATTACTCATTTATTCTTGTATGAACTACTAAAATTATGCCACAAACTGTTGCAGCTCATGATGGTAATTTGGTAATCTGCTATCATCAAAGCAAAACTTTATTTTAAAAATAATTAAGACGACTTTAAAACTTGATTTGCATTTGAAATTATGTGCAACATTTCTTTGTTAATTCTTCCATAATTTGCAAATTATCTCTTTCATAATTTGCCTATATTAAATTTTTAATTTTTCCCTTTATTTATTTTAGGATTGACATGGCTCATGGTTTATCGAACAGAAAAGTACCAAAAGTTGAAAGCTGAAGTTGAGAGACAGAGTAAACGATGTGAGTTGAGAAAATTAAGGGAATAAGTTATATTTTTTTAATTGCCTTTATTTTAAATATTTTACCTTTTGTTTTTTATTTTATGGAATTAAACTGGATGACGATTTACTGTTAAAAGACTGATGATACCAAATAAGTTTATCCAAAGATATTTGGGCATTAATAGGGAACAAATGTTTTTATTTTATTAAATGATTAAGTACTTGTGTATTATTGCAACCCCCTTAGCAAAACACATGTAATGATCTGTTTTTTAAAAACTCGTAATATGATCATACACTCGCAGGTGGTCATGAGCTTACTTCTTATCACAGGTGTAGAAGTCTGTCACCACTACCGTATATAGCATAAGCTAGAGTGATTAACATGATTAACTTATTTGCTGGCAGCTAGAATTTGCTGGCTGTTTACGATAAACTTTTGTGTAAAACATGCACCAATAATTTCAAACTACATTTTTCAATTTTAGGTATATTGGCCATATGACATGAACCCTTTTTTTTTTAAGAAACAACCTAAAAGATACATTTGCGATGCTCTTATCTTTTGAATTCATTCATTCGAAGATTTTAGTAGGCTTTCAATCAGTGATGTATTGGATTGATAAGCGTTAAGGGAAACAATATATGTGTGTGGGGAGTACTTGAGGGAGTAGTAATTCTGCAAAGAGAGTGGGTTTTGCTTAATGCAGGTGTGGACGAGAATGCTATTCTAGGATTCCTGAAAAGGGGAACATAATTTGGGATAGGAATGCACTTCCGACCGAAATGAATTAGGAGTCGGATGTTTTCTTTTTCTTTAGTCATTTGAAGCATTTTGAAATGAACATCAATTAGCAAATTGCATTTGCTTTAGTTGACATACAGTTGATCTAGTGTTCCTTTTCATTGTAAATAATGCTCTTGCCAAACAAAGCAAACACAGTGCTAATTCCAAATGCAGAGTCATTCAATTTGCAAAAGAAATGGAAATTGTATTGCAGTAAGGATGTTTGGTGTTGGTAAGAGCTCCATGTGTGAATGGAAAAGAAATGATATTCCAATAATTAATATACTAAAGAATAAATGTACTTTGCATAAAGGATCAGGATGAATGAAATGACCTGTCATAGAAGAAAGTATTGGAACTGGTTCTAGAAAATCTCTAGCATTAAATTAGTGTAGCAGGAAACAGTGTACGTTTATTTGCCTTAAAGTACTCAAAAAAGAATACAACTGAAGATAAAAACTTTAAAGCAACTTTGAATTAGTGTAGTCAATTTATGGCACAGAATAATTTAGTTAACAAGAACAAACAAATGTTTCGTGAAGACTTCCAAAAGATTTGGACAATAAATTATGTTTCCAGAAGTATGTTATTCATCCATAAAGGAAAAGAAAAAAAAAAGTATTGGAAATATGGATGAAAGTGCAGTAATGTTTGATATGATAAAAAATAAAACGATTGATGTGAAAGGAATGAAAATGGTTCACATAAAAACAACAGGTCTTAAAAAATCTCAACTCACTGTAGTGATTTCCTGCTTAAGCAGATGTTACAAAATTAAAATCCATGGCTATTTTTAAGAGAAAGAGGATGCTGAAATGTAATTTATCAAATGATGTATTCATTCACGTTCACAAAGAAGAATGGGTGGATGGTTGAAAACATTGTGAAATTGTTGATAAGAAATGTTTGGCAAAAGCATCCTTTAGCCCTAAAGAATCCAGAAAATCTTTTAGTTTGGGACATGTTCAGATCAATGGATAATATAATATGTCAAAATTGTGGAAAGAGGGTAACACAGGCATCGCAATTATTTCAGCCAGATTAATGCCGTTAATTCATCCTTCATATGGGTGTATCAATAAACCATTCAAAGGAAATTTTAAATGACAGTGAAGTAGGTGGATGTTAGAAAGTGAAAAAAATATTTACAAAAGGAGGCCAAAGTATCATAACAGTCTAAAAGAAGTGTGTGAGTGAATAATAACATCATGAAACAAAATTAACTAGACAGTTCAAAAGTCATTTAAAAAATGTAGTATATCTAACAATCTAGATGGAAGGGAAGGTGGTTATTTATTTATGGATCAGAATAACTGTGATGGGGAAGATGAAACAGAATTCAATGATATATCTGAAGATATAACAAAAGACGAATATGATGAAATTTTTATTTTATCTGATAAAGAAAATTTTAATCTTCATTTTTTATTTTCTGCTTTTTGATCAAAATTTAAAGCATAGGACTGTTAGAATTTTGTTTATATGTGTGTGCTATTGTTTTAGTAAATATGACAGGAGGGGGGGAGATAAAGGCATGGATACTTAAATCTTTTTTTTCCAATAAAGAATGTTTTTATATATTGTGCATGATAAAACTTACTTTCTTAAAAAGAATGAGGTTATTTTAGTATGGTAAAACTTTTAAGAGTTATGTAGCTAAATGGGATGGCTTTGCAAAATATCTTTTGCGAAAAGTAGCACATATTTATTTTGCATATGCGAAAAACTATCAAAATTTCATGTAACGAGTCAGCTTATTAAAATGTCAAGGATTCAAATGTGATATGAACTACAAGTGTTCTGTGGGTTTAACATTTGACTCTAAGTTGACTTTGAAGAAAAATTCATTGTTGGGCAATGCATGAAATAGTTTTATTTTGAAGTAATAAACAAGTGCAAAATTTGGAAATTAAAAAAAAAAAAAAACTTGTATTAAACTTTATTTTGCTATATCAAATGTGTATTAGATTATTTTTTTTGAATTACAGTAGTACCTCGATATACGAGTGCCCTAATATATGAGTGTTTTGAGATACGAGCCGCCGAGCGAGCGATATTTTGCTTTGAGATGAGAACAGGATTTGAGATACGAGGAATTGCACACTACACCGCTGCACACGACTCCAACATGCGCATGCATGTTAGTGTCGTGTGCAGCGTCTAACAGTCTGCTGGTGCAGCAAAAAATTAGTTTTGAAGAAGAGCCAGAGATGGAGGAGGTTATCCCTACAAGAGATATAAAGGAGATCTTGGGAATGTGGGAATGTAGAGTTCGTGGATAAAAATCACCCCAAAAAAGTTGCAACTGGTCGTGCATCGGAGTTATTCAATGAAACTTGCCTAACTCATTTCCACAATATCCTGAAAGGGAGGAAGGAACAAACCTCCTTGGACAGGTTTTTTAAACGATCTGCAGGTGAAAATGAACAAAGCGTGACGAAAAAAGCGAAGACCAGTGACGAAAATTAAGTGCTTCCGTAAGCACTTCACTTTTTCTTTTATTATGTTTTTATAGAATATGTATTTGTTATTTATATATAAATGTTTCTTCTTGTAAATACATTTTTCTTAATCAAAAACACTTAACAAAAACAACTGAGGTGGTGGTTTGGGAGCTGGAATGGATTAATGGCATTTCAATTACGAACAAGGTTACAAAACGAATTAAACTCGTATGTCGAGGTACCACTGTAGTTTTTAAATGAATTAATCTTATATGTATGCTTTTTTAACACTTTTATACATGTTCTTAAACAACAGTGGAAAAGAAAAAAGAAGTTCATGGTGATACTGTTGACCGACAGCAAAAGAAAAAAATTGGTATGTAATTATTTTAATTAAATTTCTTAAACCTTGTTAAGAATTATAATGTTTTAGTGGTTAAAAATAAATGTTGCAAACGTTTAGACAGATTATTGAATGCGTGTTACACTTTTGTTAAAAAAAATTTTTTTTTTTTTTTTTTTAATGCTGTTTGTTTGTAAGCAGTGTATGTTTTGAAATTTAAGAGTATTAACTTAAATACCTCAGATACTACCAAATGTCTCCTTTGAAACCTTGAAAAGCACCAGATCTCATTTTATACCATTTAAACAAACTAAATGTTAAGTTGTTATGGCATTTCCTAATTTATCCACACATCTCTTCCAAAAAATCACCTACTGTCAGAAACTGCAACCATTTTCAAGAATGGCAGTTCACTAAGAATTACATAAAATTGCAATCAATTTATAAAATAATGCGAGAAACATCCATAATGAAACACTGATTTTTTCCTCTTCTTTCCATATACGCAGCAATCTGTTTTAATTTTTAAAAAAATCAGAGAATTGCTGAAATTTGACATGTACAGCTCGGCTTTGCCCACACTGGTAGTTCTACCCATATACATAGCAATCTGTTTTCACTGTAAAAAAAAAATCTGAATTATGCAATTTGGCATTACTTATGTCATAGTTTTCCAATATCCATAATGATCTGATGTCATGTGAAAAAAGAAAAAAAAAGGGGGATTCAGAGAAAGATATAAATTTGGCATTGACGTACAAATTTTGATCCAGAAAATTCAATCATTTATGAAGTGCAACTTCATAGCATGCAAATTTTTGCAGTCTTTAACTGTTGGACAAAATACCATTTTTTTCTGAAGAAATGTACTGCTTTGTTTTTCATCATCAGCAAACTCCACAGTCCCATTAAGATTCCTCACAAGGAAAAAAAGTGCATTCAATACAATAGAAACAAATAGTAATGTCTGTTGAAATTGAATGTGGAAATGAAGCTTTTGGTGGAAATTAAAACACTCATCAGCTGTGTCTGCATGCACATATCTGGTTTACTACAATTGCATTTTGGTAACATCATGGGGTGCCTGTTTTGGTGAGACAGTGTATTGTTGCCTTGTGAATATCTTTCGGACAGAGTGTGGATAATCAGAATGTACAGTTTTTACAATAAGTAAATATTTTTTTTTTCTAATAGAAAAATGCCTATATATCTAAAAGATTCATGCAATATTTTTATGTGCTGTACTGATAATTATACTTTCTGATTATCTGCACTCACTCTAAAAAGCTGTGAAAAAGTACTGATGAGGCAGTATAACCACATATTTCCAAAAAATGTCTGTGAGAAACCGGCAATGTCACCACAAATTATTTATGGGGCAATGCTGGTATGGGCCTAACACCCTCCAGATGGTTTCCACTTAGCAAGGCATTTTTGTTTTATTGACTACAAATTATGGTACCTCCTATGAGATTTCAACATTTTAGCATAACTTTGCATACTGCAGGTTTCATCGTCAGGAGCAAAATCTCAAACTTAGCTTTATGCATGCATAAAGCATAATGTGATTTACTTAAAGGCATCATGCGCTTCTATTTACTTCCTTGTATGAAGTAAAGGAAGTATTGTAATCACAAAAACTTTTAGGTATCATATTTCAATGAAAATATCCAATTTGACCGCTATTGAATGCAATTGAACGATGTTTTTTGCATCATGTCTTGTACGTAAGGACACCCCCAAAATGGAATGCAAAAAGGATTTATAATGGATTCAGAAGAAATTTTGTTCCTGATGTCTGTACGTACATACGTATTTATCTCGCAAAACTCAAAAACGAGTAGCCTCAGAGCGTTCAAATTTTGTATATAGGACTGCTATAGCATGAAGCTATGCACCTCCCTTTTTGGTTGCAATCTACTGCACCAAAAGTATATATACATATATATATGTATGCCCATTTTGTTATTCAGCTCCATGAGCTCAGTTGTTTTATTCTTATATGTTGGTAAATTGTACATTTTTTGGTTTAAAAAATGACTGAATTATGTTGTTCTTATCTTCCGATTAAGGTCTTTATGCCTTTAGTTAATCTGCATGCAGTAGTTATAGAATTATCAACAATTTAAAAAATGTTTAATTGCAGCTAAGCCTAATTTTTTTTTACCATAGCAGCCATATTTGTTTACATTTGAAACTTGGCAGAATAGTGAATTCAGTCAGTTTCTGCACCTTCAATGCCTTTTTGCCGAGGGGACCAAAAGTAAACTTTCAGTTTTGTGCACTGAAAAATCTTCCTTTTTGCTCGCTGGTCGAATTGCTTGTTTTCGTGTAGAAACTCAAATTTTAATTGTAAAAATTGTTTTTTTAATTGTTTTAACTGTATTTGGTGTTTTATGTTTTTCTATATTTTTCAATTTTTAATAGAGATATTTTTAGATTTTATGTATTTTTGCCTTGCAGTGAAGTGAGAACTGAATTAATTGAATGAGAAATATATATAATGAACTTCAAGCAAATACATTTAAATGAAATGCAGCCAAAATGCATGTAATTTAATATTCTGTACAGTGATGTGGTGTCCACATCAGATTTCTTATATCTCATTGTAAGATTTTGATGGCAAGGTAGTTCAGTTTCCTGATGTTTTGTATTTTTTTTTTTTTTTTTTTTAACCGAAGATAGAACATTATGTGCACAGAAGAAAGAACTGTAAAACAAAACCTGAGAAGTGTGTGTGCATGTTAGTATGGAAGAAGAACAACATAAGAAATTTGCAGTCACTGATTGCATCGTTGAAATAGATGCAAAGCTACCCAGATAAACATTTCTCCCCAAAGTCACCATTGAGCTCACAAATGCTCTCCAGAGTCAGCAACAAGTTTATGACTTTTCTTTTTCAATGATAATTAGAAGTACCAAATAATCATTTACTGCTTCTTCCAGAGTCATGCAGATTTTGAGTTCAACTGTATCCATATGTCTTCGTAGTCTGAAAATTTGCCATTTGCTTGGTTTCAATAAAATTAAAGAACTCGATGCATTTGAGAAGCCATTGTTCTTGTCTCATGAGATTAATTTAGCTTTTTGTTCGTTATTCATACCAAACAAAACTTGCATTTTGGCAATTATTAATTTTCACCTGGTATCTTTTGCTTGAACGTCTTCTCAAAAGGTTGGTGCCTAATCGGAGAGATGTCTTTGTGAAGGACTTAAACTGACTCATATTCATGTTGCACATGGGAAAACACATGATGCAGTGATCCCATTCACCAGGTTTCGAACTCAAGACGGACTACCAATATTCAGCAGTCTTTAGTTGCCTGACCACTGGTGGTGAGGAACAAATTTAAAATGTTATGCAGTTAACCATTTAGTTGGAATGTTCAATCAAATTATAAAACCTGCATAATTCTTTTAAAAGTTTAATTAGTATTGCTGATGTATATATTTCTTTCAGAAAGAGAAGAGGAAAAATTGAAAAATAACAACAGAGATTTATCATTGGTAAGCTGTGAAAATTCTGAATTTGTGTTCCTGAGTTTTCTATTTTCTGTTATATTATATGCAGTGTTCTTATGTGGCTTTTATTCTCACAACTGTGGGTTATAGACATATACTTCCTGATGGAAATATTCATGTTTTTGTATTTTTTAATTTAAAATATCAATTTAAAAAAATGCAAATCTGGTCTTTTATACAGGTCCCCACTACCTATAGTTATGTTTTGTAAAAGTTTATACTGCTTGTAAAATATAAAACAGGAAAGGTTTGAAATTGACCAAGATATTTAATTTTAAAATTTAGAACTTTTGCCATATTTTTTAGCTTTCCTTGAGGGGCCAGTTAAAAATTAAATTACCATAATTCAATTTTTTTTTTGTTCCCTGTAATATCATTTAGTGATATTTCTTTGTAATTTTTCAGGATATAATATCCTTTAATGTATAATTTTATTATAACAGGCCCAAAGTATTTTTACGCAAGCGGTTTATAAGTTTTTAAATGTTTAAAAATGTATTAATAATATTTAGGGTGAAAATGCGCTTTAGCCCACTGCTTGGTGATGTTTTGAAAATCGCCAATTCGGCGCGTTTCTGTGAAACGTCTTTGCAATTGCAACCTTCACGACGCGCTCCGCGAAAACCAATTGTAAACAAAACATAGAATTCTAAAGCATAAATTAGTATGGAAACTGTTGCCACAAAAAGATAATAAAATAATATGCAAAACGAACATTATGATCATTAAAATATTTGTCAGTTAGGTTTAAATTAATTATTTACATTTTATGTTGTAATACTTACACATTTTATTCCGTTACATAACCTTCCCGACACGCTCCGCGAAAACATAACCAAAATGGCATCGAAGAAAGAAGGAATTTTTTTTTAAAAGGGCATTAAAATTACAAACGATACCATGTACACACCGTTTCGTTTTAACTTAAAAAAAAAATCTGAGAATTGCACAATGTAGGCAACGTACACAAATGAACAAAATAAGCTAAAATAACGAAAATAAATTACAAGAAAATGCCATGTGCACAGCGTTCCTTTTTAACTTAAAAAAAACATCAGCGAATTGCACAATGTAGGCAATGTGCACAAATCAACAAAATAAAATAAATTGCAAACGATACCAGCGTTCTGTTCTTCAGCTGAGCCAAATTATTTCAATAAAAGGCAACAAAATATAAAAATTAAGCAACTTGCACTTCCAATAAAGTAATAAATGTACATGTACATTCACTCACCTCTCTCAGCATCACAGCTAAATCCATACCGACTCGGTATTTAGCGAAATATAAGGTACGAAAATAGCAAACACTCAACACAAAAACACCGCATTCAAAGAATACAACGACAACTGAAATAACTACTTAAATTAACACGTAAGAATTTCGAATAAACCGCTACGTCATCTCACATTATCCAATAAAATGTTCTTTATAAAATAGGAAATACGCATGCGCGAAAACTACATGTTTCCGTAGCTTCAAAATACCCAGTCAGCCATGTTCGCGGATATACGGAGTTACCCATGTTGGCGCGTTTATTGCTCATTCAAAAACAATCGCCGCCAAGCAGTGGGCTAAAGCTCGTTCCAACCATATTTAGATGCAGATTTATTTACAATCATAATCTAATTGTAATATGAAAAAAAAATTAGGTTACACATTTTATTAGTTTTTAATTTATGCAGATAATGTTAGGAGTTGGCTATGTGGCAATAATGAACCCTGCCAATGTTTTCTAAAATGCAGAATTCTGTAAAATTCTTCCTTTTGGAAACATTTGTATTCATCTTGTTTCATGACAATCTGTGTAGCAAAGCTTATCTCTTAATCCAGTGGTTTGAAACTTAAATTGCACGTGGGCTGAATGCCCAAAGTGAAAACAGTTGATTGGCTGCAATCTCTCTTTTTTTTTTTAATTATTACAAAATAAAAAATCTTATTAACAAAATAAAAATGTTTAAATGTTTTAAATTTCATTTATTATACATTTATTAAAACATTCATAAACAGTAATAATAGTATCACAAGGGGAAAAAGTATTTTCTAACTGAAATATAAAGTTTGATACCTGCAAAATATTTTTGTTGCTTCACTAATTCAAATATATTGACAGCTAAATATTAAATTCTTAGACTGATATTTCTTTCAGATAATTCAAATATGTTTAACTAATCATTAAGTAATTTTATTTAAACTAAAAATAAATAAATTATGAAAACTTCCTAAGTTTTTAGAGAAAATTTGTGAAGTGAGTTGAAACATGAGAATAAATTACAATAACATAATCTCTTTCGCTTAGTTATTAAATTCTTCTTCAGTGCATAAATAGAAATTCATATCTTTGTAATTAATGTAAATTTCTTTATTTCTTACTAGAACTTGACACTTGATAGTGTTTTGATTCGGATAAAGTTTGTAGCTTTGGAATCCATCAGTCGGGGTTTTTTATTTATTTATTTATTAATTTTCAGAAGTAATAAATATATAAAATAAATATCAAATAAATCTGAGAATAAATATAAATCCAAACAGTGTAATTATTGAAAAAATTTATGACTTGCCTTATTTATTTTTTTCACAAATATAAATAAAAGTTAATTAAATCTGTATATTCAGATCTTTGTATAATTAGCTGCATTTATAGATTTTCTGGTATGTTGACTAAAACCTTGAAATCATTCCAACACCATATTTGCTGCAAATGCATAACTGAAATGCCATGTGAGGTGTATAAAATTGCTTTGAGGGCGACATGCACCCCGCGGGCTGCCAGTTTGAGACTGCTTACTTAACCTATTAGTATTGGAAACCTTTTCTAATCTGAAGTTTCATTTTTAGTTGTTTAGAAATTGAAATATTTCACTCTTCAATTTGAGTGCAACCCCTGAATGTGGTCTGGAACATTAAAATTAAATATAAGTTTCACTTGAGTAAAGTTTTTTGTGTTTTATTTTTAGAATAGGCATTTCCTAAATATAACTGTAGAAATTGGGGAACCATATAAAAATTTTGTAATTTTTGTAAACATTTTTTTAATTAAAAAATAACATGAATGTTTAGCGTATTTGAAAGATTTTTATAATTATAAGTATGATCAAGAATTGTGAGAGAATAAGGCTTGCATGAGGACTTTTAACATACATGTTGCATATTGTATCTTGTATTTTGAAGAAGATTATAATAAGACAGTTAAATGTCATATTTTTCATAAACTTTATTTGAAGTTATATGAAATTTTATTGGAGATAGCATTATGTTTGTATTATGCAATTTAAGTACATTGTTGTGATATTTCATTCATTGCTATTTCAATTTGCTATAGAATAATCAAAAGAAACTACAAATTGAAGCATTTACAAATTTTGCAAACTGTTTAAGAAAAACGAGCTTAAAATTTTAAAATAGTTCTGCTTAATGGTAACTTTTATATTCATTTTCAAAATATTAAAAATGCAATAATGTCAAAAAATGTACAAATTAAATAAGATAACTATGTTGTAACCCTTTAATCTTTAATATTGTTGCAAGTAGTATTTAAAGAACAGTTAAAATGGGCAAATGTAAGTTTCCATTTTTTCATTCATCAGTTGATTATGTGATAAAATTTTTTAAATTTTTTATGCATACTAGCTGGTTTTGCAATCAGCTGCCTGAAGCATTTATTATATAAAAAAGGGGGAAGTGTATGATGACTTTAGTTAGTTCAACTAATGTAAGGTCCATCTAGTAATTAACAATAATGGAGATAAAGAACTGTATTTATTCCTCTTAAATTGCTTAGTTTATTAATCAGTGGCATACAGATTAAATCTTAAATAAAATTATCTTTCACTTTGTAGAACAGTAACATACTAGGGTGTGATAGATCAAAATTTTTATTTTGGACAGTAGCAACACATTGCTGAGTTTGTTTATCAGAAATTTGTTTAATTCACATAAAATATCAAATAAGTAAAAGATAGATTTGAATTTTATGTGGCCCATTGTTGGTTCTTACAAGCTATGGCTTCTTGTTATTTAAAAAAATCAGCTTTGTTAACACAGACTTGCTTGTTAAAAAGCAGAAGCTACTACATGATGTTCCTACTTCATAGAATGGATGGTCATCAGCTGACTGTGTGCGCAGCTATTGCAAAACATTATGACGTCAGCCAGTGACACATGCAGCTATAACCACAGAGTATCCCCAAGTAACAAAAGGGGTTGTTACTGGGAAGACAAAAAAAAGGGGGAGCCGAGAAAGTGAAGGGGTTGGTTACAAGGAGTTCCAAAATACCAATAAAAAATATACATATTCCAATAAGTGTTATACATTAGAATACATGTTGAAATGTATATATAAAATAAAATACAAGATATACAAGTAATCATATGAAATACCAGTTGAAATATCTATGATACAATGCATGTTACAGTGGAATTAAAAAGAATGGAAAAATTAATAAAATAAGAATTTTAGGTAATTCTCAAATATGTGAAAATAAAAGTCTTTAAGTGTTCATGTATTATAACTTTTATAACCAGTAAACAAGAGAAAAATATTCAATTATATTACAGTTATCAATCCTTCTGAAAGATGAACAGGGCCTCCATTCTGAGTAGTTTGTTTTGGAACAATGCTCGAGTATCCACAGACTTCTTGATGTGAAATCTGAAGAATTACAGGTCTATATATTCATACCAACAACATATACACTGGTTTTAAGCAATCTATTGAAACTATAATATTTGTAAGGTGGAGTTAGAGGAGGTTTAACAGAATCGATTCTGAGAAATACATGTGAACAAGTTTGGAGTGCTGGGTGTGCATAAATTGGTGGCTGAACATGTTTAGAAGTTGGAATTGGTTTGAGTGATTGCATGACTGATTGAAGTGGTGAAACGTAAGATTTAGAAGGAGGTATGGAATTAGTAACGTTTAGCATATTTAAGGGTAAAAAGTATGGTACCATAGATAAGTTCAACACATGTAGCATTTACATCATTTTTAGTGGCAGATCTTGTGCTCAGCAAATCTGTTCGCTGAATTTCAGTCCTTTTTGGGTTGTTATGAGTCATTGTTGGACTCATAATCAGCCATTGGACTGAGGATGGTAAGCAGCAGTTTGAGTATGGGATGTACCCAAAATCTTCATCAAATACTTAACCAAGTCAAATTCAAAATTTATCCGTGATGAGTTGTTACTGATACTGAGCAGCCAAATCTAGCTATCCAGTTCTATACTAACACTTTCCAAGTGGTCTGAGTAGACATGTCAGCAGTAAATATAACTTCTGGCCATCTGGTGAAGTGGTCAATAACTATCATGCAATAACTGTTATCTTCAGATGCTGTAAGAGGATCTATGAAATCAATAAGGATATGTTCGAATCTTGCATCAGGCAAGGAAAAAGTACCCAAAGGTGATTTTGAATGTGTTTGAATTTTAGAGCATTTGCATTATAGGCAAAATTGAATGGCTGTTTCAACAAATTTCTTCATATTAGGCCAAAAATATCAATTAAGTTTTTTTTTGGGGGGGAAGAGGTTGAAATACCAGCGTGAGAAAGAAAGTGAGTCTGCTGAAAATTTTAGAGCAGAAAGATTTAGGATGGGAGGGACAAGGTGCACCTATGTCCGTATTGCAGTGAAGAGTAACATCATCTAAATGAAAATAATGTTTTTCTGTTTTAGCTGATGAAACTTGAGAGAGAGAATTTTGAATTTTGGTGTCCTGAAGTTGTGCTTTTTATAATCAATATGTTCAATATCAGAAACTGCATCTATTTCTACTGTAGATAAAGAATCAGCAGTGATGTTGTCATAACCTTCGATGGATTGTATATCAGTGAAAAATTGGCTAATAAAATTGAGATGTCAAAGTTTCATGGAGAACATTCTCAGGCTTTTGCCTAAAAGCATAAATTAGGGGCTTTTGGTCTGTGTAGATTGTAAAAGCTCTGCCTTTGAGCATATGCCAGAATTTTTTGATTGACAAATATGTAGCCAGTAGTTCTCTATCATAGTTGACCATTTCCTTTGGCTTTTGCTGAGTTAAATGGATAGGAATGCATGGGTTTTCAAACTGAATTGCACATTTGTGTTAATGAGCTATCAACTGCAATGTCTGATGCATCACTGCAGAGTTTTAAAAGTAGGACCAGGAACTGGAGGTCTGAGAAGTGTAGCCCTGGCAATTGCCTTTTTTGCATTGGTGAATGCTTTCTCAGCTTCATTGTCCTGTTCAAGAGGGTGATGTTTTATTTTCCTCATTTGTGAAAGTTTCTTTTTATTAATTCAACCTTCCAATAACCCATTTAAAGAGGCTAAAATATGTGAAGCTTTTGAGACAAAACATCTGTAAAAATTATAAATGCTGAGAAGTTTTCTTAACTGTGTTACAGAGTTAACATTTGGGTTTGGTTTCCACTGTGTTGGATAAATGTTTTAAACCCTGTCCAGATATGTGAAAATCTATAAACTTTAAAGACGTTATATCTGAGATGCATTTAGGTAAATTAATTATTAACCTATACTTTCATAATATTTTGAAAGAGCTTCCAAGTGTGTCAAATGCTTCGTCTTTTAATGCTTCAGTTTCATCCTTTGGTGCCAGTAATAGTATATTAAGATGTATTTAAATTTCATTTCCGCACAGCTATATTCATCTTTAAGTAATCATTTTTGTGATTTCATTAATAAACTGATTATGTTTTTATGTCCTTTAAAAATGGATTTAAATTAATTAAAATGTTCACTTAACTTTTCTTGAAACAAAGAATTTAACATTTAGGAGCTGAAGAAAATGAAGTATGTCAAATACCATATCGTAATGCATTAACAAAACCCAAGTTATATTTTAGCCATGAATGCCAGGAAAGAATTTGCTGTAAGGAGAAAAGTTGTGCCTGAGTTTGTACATGGAATTAAATTTTTTGATGATGTAATCAATTATATTTTGCACCTTTCATTATTGTTCTGAATATATTAGATTTTTCATGAAAAAACTTTCAGTACCTCTTTGTTATAGTGGCCTCCAAGACTGATTCTCCGGTCAACTGAGATATCTCGCCAAAGTCTGGCTTTATGTTCATATACTTCGCCATGTGATTGTATATTAGCACCGATTGCGTGTTCTTATACCTCGCCACGAAATCATATATGAGCACAGTGTTACATTTTTGCTGTCACTGTGCATTCTTATATTATTCATTTCTGATGAGGTTTTCGAATTTGCATTATTTATTTTAAAAATAATAATTTTTTCCCCCTTCCCCTTTTCGTGCACACACATATGTGTGCGTGGAAAATGATGCTAACAATCTTTAATTTACCAAGTAATGAGATGGATGCCGTATCATTTTTTCAAGAAAGAAGTCTTTTATCTGACAAATGAGTATGCAGAAATTGATGCAACATGAAACTTTTGTTAACAACGAAACTATTTGAAGGTGCAATGTTAAAAATTGCAAAAGGAAGAAGGGCCTCGCTGCTAGAAATTGGTTCAGTGTTTCCAGATTATTGTTCATCACTTCTATTAGATTTATGTATTCTTGGGCAGAGGGGTTATGCCCATGAAATGGTGTAACAAACAGCTTAATATTTGTGGAATTGTTGCAGTTGACTGTAAAAATTGCATGTGATAAAATAATAGTAATAAGGATAAGAATAAAGATTTTTTAAAATATTCGTAGGAAACGACATGCAAGTATTATAGTTATTATTATATATTCTGTTTCTTATTTTTATATTCACACTTCACGAGCTTAGTGAAATTATAGCTGAGATCTTAGCACAAATCTTAAATCATCAGATATGGTTAGGGGCTGCTATAACAAAGAAGTACCAAACTTCCAATATGCTTTCAAAATTTTCTGGAAAATTTTGTACAATATTCAATTGCACGAAAGATTCATTTTATTTTAAATATAAATTTTTGTTCGGTCTGCACTGTATTACATTCTACTTTTGTAATATACCAAACCCACCTGTTCTTTGGCCGTATCTTTATATTTGCTAAAACTGTCTTTGATTTACGCTCCATTTTCCAGTGAATATGGAGCAGTTTGAAAGATATTGATCAGGAGGATCAACATACTGTATATATTGATTATTGGCATAAATTATATTAATTCTTTTTGTTAATTTTTGTCTTTTTCCAGATTAATGTGATTAAAACATTTTACAACTGCAAATTATTCTCTTCTGATCTAGTGTTTCACTATGCAGAAAAATGCATGCATACTTCTAAAAAAAATTCTCCCAAGTAACTAAAAATTCTATCTGTATTAACTTTATTAGAAATAATAATAATATTATTATTTTTTTAAGGTAAAAATGAAGTCAATGTTTGCCATAGGTTTTGCATTCACGGCTTTGCTTAGTATGTTTAATTCCATGTGAGTATGTTTAATTTTTCTTTGATTTACAATGTCTTTTCTAAATTTATGATAATTAACCACTTCTGTGTTTACTGTCTCTCCACTTTTTTTTTCTGCATGATTTAGAAAGCTATCCTATGAAATCTTTCATAAGCTGAAGTGGTGTAAAATAATGAAACAATATCATTATTTTTTTAGGAAAAAGTTTTAAACACTTAAATCATATAACGTAACTCACCAAATATATATAAATCATATAAAGTAAAAACCAAAAAATATTGGTAAAAACAAAAATGATATGATAAATGCATAGTTTATATAAATAGAAATAATATACGTATAGCATAATTTTTCCTTTTAAGATTAAGGAGACTGTCTCATTTTTTTCTGTCGGTTAGGTAGTTATCTTTATAAGTTTAGTTTCTGTTGAATTATAGCATGTCGTCACCCAATGGACAGAAAAGATGTGATATTTATAGGTCATCATTACCTCTGCATTTTGAAAGCTGAACTTCATTATTTCCTCTGACTCTGTTTGGAAACTTGAAATATGGAAAAATGAATTTATTTTTTATATTGTGCAATTATAAGTGCACGGTCAAAACATTCTATGAAATTAACTTAAACGTGTGTGCTTTATTATTATTAAAGTCATACAATTCTGCAGTCATTGCATTAAACAAACATTAAGAAATATTGTTACTTTTCACATTTTTTTCCAAAAGTGAAAATTGGTTTGGCCTGTGTCAGTTACCCCCCCCCCAAGAAAAAGAAAGATGAAGATTAGGTTTTGTATAAAATGATGTGATGGGAAGCTAACATTCATAAAGTGGGGATATGTGTACAAATACTTTCAATATTTCTATTACTCTTGTTAACCTTTGATATTTTGATGTTCTTAGATCTTGCATGCTGTAACCAATATCACATGTATTTTCATATTTTATTTTCTAATCTGCTGCCTGTATTTTTTATGAGATTTCAAATGATGCCTGTTATTAAAGTAAACAAAAAAGTGCATTTTGATGTGTTAATCAAAAACTTTAGTGTGATAACATTATATGAATTGTTTCATATTTGGGAAGAGAATGCATTGTTATGTTGCATATTGAGTTAAGGAGTTAATGATGCAGCATATGGTAGTTGTTAAAACCTTTTTATGATTGTTTTGTGTATGTATTCATTTAGTACTGAAAGTTAAATTATAGTAATTTACGTGCTTGATTAAAATTATTTGAGCATATGTAAGGACTCAAGAACAAACTTACGAATTTTTGGAATGGTTTGTTGAAACATAGGGTATCTCAAAACTGCATATGAAGGGAGGTAAAGAATTTTTATATGAATGCTGTTCGCACAGGAAAGCTATGCCACCCACCGGCCATAACTGAGATGTAAATTCATAGCAAGAGCACAAAATGAAAAACAAAGTGATTTATTAGGCAAAACTTAAAGGTGCAACAATACAGAACACAATTTCACAAGAAATGTTCATAGTTCAAACTTCCACAGTAATACCTGCCTAATACCTTTTTAGCATGGATTGCTAAAAATTTTCAAAGACATCTACAGTTTCGTAGGTATTGGCAATAATTCATCCATTGCAGTCAGCTATACCTTTAAGTGCTTGTCTGCCAATTCAGCATTTGTAAAATGATGCATGTTCTCCATAAGACAGTTCAAGCTTTAATTAGGATCTCTGAGTTGCAAACCCAGACCACTGATATATAGCACTAAAAATACCTTTCTGACCTCTTTTTGTATGCAAATATGGTTTGTATCATAGTTCTATAACTTTCTTGTAATTTTATATAGGGAATTTTGAGACATCCTGTATTGCAATTCTTTTTAATTCACATTAGTAACGAATTCCAGCATATTTTCTGTTGTTCTAAAATTATCTTCTTCAAAAGCTTTGTAAAAACATACACTTAATAGGATATAATTTTACCTTTGAAGATGGATCTAGAGTTAAGTCATGGATTGGATATAATTGTTTTAGAAAAAGCATGTGAAAGCTGTCTGCTTATGAGCTTCATACCACTTTTGCCCAAGAACAACCCAAAGCATGCAATCCAGAGGTTTTATAGACATCTTTCTCTATCACCAGTCTGTAAAGAGGATTACCAAATCAACAGATGATAGACATATTGAGGGCCAGGGAAACGGATGCATCATGAAGCAGTTCAGATATCTGAAATTATTATAAAGAGCTCTTTTGCAATAGCACTAAGGTATTTAATTGCCACCTAACAGCTCCACAATTGAATGCTAAGTTTACTGCCATCTTTAAGGACACAGAAACTCATGGCAGCACTTTTCATTTGGGTTAAAAGCTGCTAACACAAGCAAGCAACAACAGAACTAGAAGCTTCTTCGAGACTGCCACAATAGATGACCTTGAATGTGATGAGAACATGCATCTCTGCCTACCTGGAAGTATGTGAACAACTTCACACATGGCACAGTTAGTGAAGATAGTGAACAACTTCACACATGGCACAGTTAGGCATGCCCATGTCCTGGGCCCTCAGCCCATCAACACACAAGGCTCACAGCCATGTTCATAAACATGGGCTCTTTTGTGATTGGTCCACCTGCGGCCGAGCAAGTAAGTTGCTGAATACTAGTAGTTCGGTCCGAGGTTTGAATCCTGTGAATTCCCGTGCATATCCCCGCTAGGTGCATGATCTTCTTTTGTGGTTTTCCACATGTGTAACATGTGTACAAGCCAGTTTCCCTTAGAAAGTCCTCCTGAAAGGCATCCTTTCCCCTTAGGCAGATAGCCCTCGAGGCTTTGCCGTAATCACATAAACCAAACCATTTGTCATGACCAGTCACATCCCTCATATTGCAATAAAAGTGCTTGTGGGGGGTGTAGCAAACCCAAGGACTAATCCAAGTGTTACACCAGGAAGCAATTCAGATATCCAAAACTGTCATACAGAATTTCTTTTGCAATAGCACTAAACTACTTAACTGCCATGTAGCAAATCCAGGATTGAACCTCAGGGTCATTTACCATTTTCAAAAACAGACACTGGTGTACTGTACTTCTCATCTGAGCTTATAGATAGTAGTGACATGAGCGGCATGGGCAACAGGCTGAGAAGCATAAGTGAGCATTATGCTTTGGGACCACCATAGGATTTTAAGTACTTTTAAGTATTTTGTTTTTGATTTTGGAAAAGTACTACAATTATTTATACTGAAATCAAAGCTCTGGTGAGGTGCAGCTTTCTTAAAAATATGTTTTGCCAGAACCAGCTTGAAGGTTAGCCTTTGGCATGCAAAGTTGAGCCAGGATGAGGGTGAGGCAATGAAAATTTAGAAGTTCATTCTAAAGCAATTATAATTATTAACTTTCAGTTTTAGAACACACTGAGAAGTATCAAAAGAATTTATATTATAAAACAATCCATAATAACATTAATTTCTTCTCAAACCTATTGTTGTTTTATAACACTATATATATTATTTTCTAACATTAAAATTTATTGTTGGAACTGATATATTGAAACTAATTTGTGCTTGCTTACATTAATATTGGGCTGCTTAGTTTAATCTTTCCTACAAAGGCTCATGTTGCTGATATCAGTAATTCTGTACTTTCTCTCTAATTTGAACTCTAGGTCTTATTTCTGTTAGTTTGCCATAACATTTTTTCTAAAATAAGTCAACTAACTGAATATAGACTGCAAAGTACTGTCTGTCTATGGTAAGAAAACCTCCCTGGCAGGTGGCGGTCGCTATAGCAACAGGGCTAGTATATTTCAAATAGGGATGAACCAAGGGTTGCTTTATTGTTATTTTGTTTTTGGCGACTGTTGGCTGAAGGGAAAAGAGTTTGTCATTCGTCTTCTTGGTTTCATTCCAGCTGCACGCATCTTTTCTTAAGCCTTATATTATTACTATTAGCTATTTTTATTCTCGTTGTTATATCTTTTGTACTGGTATTTGTTCAAATTTGCTTCTATTTAGCTTGATTTTCGTAGTGCTTTGTTAATCGCCAGTTTTTAAAAATGCCCTTCCAGTTTAAGAAAGGTCAACTTTTAAAGTCTCAGGCACGTCAAATCGTGTACAATGTCGCAGAATTTTGCGCTTCTGAAGCTTCGGCAAACTCTTTAGTAGTTCCTCTTCCTCAAGTTTTGAAGAGAACATTGCAAGCTGCTAGAGTATCGGAGTCTACAATTAAAAAAATTAAGCGCGAAGTATCAACAATGGGTGAAGATCAATTTTTAAATACGCCTGGAAAGAAACGCAAAAGCCCTGCTAATCATTAGTGCGAAATTGACGATTTTGACAAATGCGTTATACGGCAGACAATACAAGACTTTTACATCAAAGAAAAGAAAGTGCCATCTGTGTGGAAATTACTGCCTGTCTTGAGGCAAAAAATAGACTTCCCGTGGCAAAAAGACTCTTTGTGCAAAGTTTTGCGTTCAATGAATTTTTGCTGGAAGAAATGCATTAACAAAAGAAAAATTCTTATTGAAAGACCTCACATTGTTTTTTGGAGGAACAATTGTTTACGCGAAATGAGGAAACTCAGAACAAGTGGACGCCACATTGTTTACATCGATGAAACATAGATTGACAGCAATTTAACTTTTAAGAAATGTTGGCAGCATGATCCGGTTTTGGACGCACAGATAAATGTAAGTTAAAAAAATAGACTGATTGTTGTCCATGCTGGCTCTTCCGCAGGATTTATTCCAGGTGCCCAACTTGTATATAAAGCATCAGCTCAAAGCAGGGATTACCATGAGCAAATGAACTATGGAAATTTTGAAAAATGGGTGTTGGAAAAGCTTCTTCCAAATTTACGACCCCAAAGTGTGGTATGCATGGATAATGCCCCATATCACACAAAAATTGAAGATCCGACACCCACGAAATATGCTACAAAGCAAACAACGGTTAATTGGCATTTTCCCCATGTGTAACGTGTATACGAGCCAGTTTTCCTTAGCAAGCCCTCTACGAAGGCATCCCTCCTCTTAGGCATTTAACCCTGGAGGCTTTCCGGTAATCATATAAACTAACCCAAACCACTGGTAATTAAGGAAAAAGCAGTTTTGATTTTAATTTACCTTCGCTTCCTTTCGCCATTCAATTGACCAGTTTTTGGTTTAGTTTGAAGGTATGGGAAAGGAAGAAATGTTTGCAAAAAGTATTTATTGAGAGCATCGGTATGTAAATAAATGCTTTTACTTTCAGATGATTCCATATACATTTAACGATGAAATTTTTAGTCATTATTAAAGCACAAGCAATAAATTAATAGAAAATTTTGAAATAAAAACATAGCAGAACGTCATTTAAAGACTGAAGAAATTGCTTTGAATGTTCACAGTAGATTAGCTAGAGGGGAGAACTATAAAAATTTGATTTATTTTACATTTATGAAGTGCGTCTATACTATATTACAGAGAATGGGGCAATCAAGTAGATTTTTAAGATGTCATCTAGGGATTTTGGAAGCAAACAAATAAACAAAAAAGAAGCACGTTAGTCCAGAAGGACTATTGTTTTCATTTTGCGATGTATCACTATTTGTGTTGTAGCACTTTTCAAATTGTTGCCAACAAATATTATCGCCCTGTGTTATATTTAAAGAAATTAAATAATGAAGAATCTGCATGAATGTACGCACGTTTCTCGCACTGTTAATAAAACAACGGTACCTACGGCCAACCAATTTTGAATAACGTAGTCCTCCGTGCGAATATGAGCACGTGGAAGCCTGAATTAGGAATTTAGAATTTATTTTGTCTATTTCATATTTTGTAAAATTTGATCTAATTTTGGATTAAAACTCAACCATTTCAAAGCCAGTAGTGGCAACACTCTAGGAAATAAAAAAATATTTTTAGCTGCAGAGCGCAAGATTGTTTATTGGAACTAAAGGTATGCTGTTTTTAAATATATTTAACACAAATACTGTCGAGATATATATGTATCTGTCAATAAAAAAAACCCCGCCCATTTGGACGTAATATAAAATCTGAAAGCTTTCAGATTTTTTTTCATATATTTTTACTTATTGTACATCTAGAAAGATGGCAAATTCAGCGACTTGTACCTCACACGGCAAAATCAAAGACCGTTTCTTGACTGCAAAATCGAATTTTCATTTTCGGAAATTGAATGTCTGTGTCGACACAAAGGGTCAACGAGCATTTTACTTGAAACTAAAACAAAATGTGAATATCGCCAAATCATCTTTAAATACGCCAAAGTGGCAAACTGAGAAATAAATCTTCAAGACACCCCTGCAAAAAATGGGTCAAGGCTCGTTTCTACGGCAACAGACAGCCGCAGACAAACTAGCGAGAGCTGTTCTTACCATAGACCAGGAATGTCAAACTCATAGGCACGCTTGGGCCAAACAAACAAGGTTTAACTTTAGGCGGGCCGCAAAAAAAAAATCAGTATTCATAGAAACAATACTATAATAAACATATATACATATTTATATAGAAAAGAACAAGAAAAATTTAATGTTTACGTCCTGATACTTGACATCTCTTCTCTGCTATTATCTTTCCTATTTTGGGAGAAATTTTGTTTGCAGTGATAACTTTCAACCCTGACCCAATGTGAGCATCATAAATATGGTTTCTAATTGGAGACTTATTACCTTTCATGACTGAAAATAACTGCTCGCACCGATAAGTGCTACCAAACATGGAAATAATTTCATATGCGAATTTTCGAGTATTTTCAAACCTCGCTGGTAAATATTTGTAAAATTCAGGCACGCCCACTTTAGTGAATTTTGCTTTCAAATTTGAGTTGCATTGAATCTCGATCACATCCATTTGCATATGGCTGGGTACTGAGTCAATACTTATTGAGAAAATCGAAGAAAACAAAACAAAAAAAAATTGTCTTTGAAGGAACTAAAATCATTAAACCTCGTTTCAAATTCACTTGTTAAATTTGCAATTTTTTCTGCGTAATTTTTATACGAACAAGTATCATCTAAACTTGATTTGTTCATGCTGCACATCGGGAAGTGCATCAAATCTTCATTTTAAAGTTGTTTTCCCCAAAGAACTAGCTGACATTTGAATGCTTTAATTATGTCAAACATGTTCGTAATGATATGATCTTTTCCTTGTAACGATAAATTTAAATCGGTTAAGTGTTTGGTTATATCTATCAAGAAAGATAAATCTTGTATCCATATTGAATCATAAAGCAAACTTATGTCTTGATTTTTTGTTTTTAAAAACTGACATAATTCTTCTTTCAAATCCCAGAATTGTTTGAGAATCTTGGAGCAAGATAACCAACGTACCTCGGTATAGTAGGACAAACCCAAATATTCACTATCTAATTCACTTAAGAAAGCAGTGAATTGACGCTGATTTAAACCTCGAGATCTTATAAAATTTATAACTTTTTTTATGTATGACAAAACATTCTCCATATTTATTACTTTCCTGCATAGAACTTCTTGATGTATAATACAATGCATATGATGAATGTTTGAACCGTGAATTTCACTAAGTTTTTTTCTTAGTAATGCTACGAAGCCCTTGTTTTTCCCGGTCATTGATGGAGCGCATCTGTAGCTACAGAATTTAATTTTGCCAAAGGTAGATTGTATTTCTGCATACATCCAAAAACACAAGTAAATATATCTTCTCCTGTGGCAGTACCAGGCATCAATATTAGTTCCAGTAATTCCTCAAAAATGTTAAAATTCTTGTCACAAGAACGAAGAAACACTGCTAATTGAGCTTTGCCACTAATGTCCGTGCTTTCATCACAGGGAATGGAGAAACTTTCGAAACTAGGTGATTTTGCTTTGATCTGATCACTTAAATTTGCGGCTAAATCAGTAACTCTTTCCGCAACTGTATTTCGAGACAATGAAATTGATTGAAAAGCCTTCGCATTTCCAGGACAAACAATTTCTCCACCTTTTATTAGGCATTCCTTGATGAAATCACCGTCAATAAAAGGCTTCGAATGTTTAGCTATCAACTCGGACAAGACGTAGCTTGCATGTACCGCCGCTTCACTTTCTTGCAATACTTTACTAAACATGGACTGTTGCTTTTTCACTCCTAACTTGAGCTCTTTCAACTTTTCTTCTCTCATTAATCCTTCATAATTGTTATATTTCGATTTGTGTTGTTCGTAATGACGTTTAATATTATATAACTTTGGTACATTAATAGTATAATTACATATCAAGCAGATTATTTTATCTTTTATTTCACAGCAAAAATATTCTAATTCCCATTTTACTTGGAATATTCTATGTTCGTCAGCGATTTTTCGTTTAATTTTACTACCACTTGGTTTTGATATAGACATACTGAATACAAAGGGCTGGAATAAACACGGTTAACGTTAAAAAGTTAACAAAAATTTATTCTTTCCACAAGAGATAAATCAAAATGCTGAAATATTTCTTCAAAAATATTCTAACAATATCACAAAATGTCAAACGTTTAGCAAAAATCAATTCAAAACAGAGAAACTAATTCTATCTCACAGCGAAATCGCTACAAATCAATCACAGCATTAAGTAAACAAACAGTTCGCTAGAACTACAGCTACTACTGAGATGAGTTGTTTGTTCTCGGCTTTTATAAGCTTTATAATTAATTTCTCGAATATACTGGAAACATCTATAAATATCTGGATTTTTGTGGATGGCAACAGCAATTACGAGATATTTATTTATTAGGTATTAAATGCACGCGCTGTTCTATTTTTAACCTTCCAACGCAGCTGTCTTTTCAAAAATCGTCTGCGTTGCTAAGGCAACATGAAGCAAATCTAATTACAATTCTAAATAAAAAAAACTAACTAAATAAATAACTATGAAATCCGTAACAATATGAATTAAGTAATAATTAATAATAAAGCAAAGTGCATGCACCAATATATCGTACAAAACTATGATTGGAAAACTGAGACCATGAGTTCGGCCACATTTGGCTATCGGGGGATGCGTACAAGTTCTGAGTGCACGTGTCCCCCAAAAGCCGAAGGTAGCTGAACGCAAGCTACTCACACGCATTTGTAATTTAAGTAGTGTGTGTGTCAGCTCGCTTGGAGTAATTTAATAACACTGAATAAATTATCGTTAATTACTTAGCAGTAAACATTTCATTTTTTTCTTCATTGATATGTTATTTTAATATTATATATTATTATTTGCCGATATATTGGCCGGGCCGCAAAAATATTTGTTGTGGGCCGCATGACATCCTTGCCGTAGACAGACAGTAATGGCCTACAGTTTTTGCAACAGACGTTTTGCATAAAAGTTTGTTAGAATAGCATCGGTAGGCTAACTAAGGAAGTTTAAGACACAAATCAATCACAGCATTAAGTAAACAAACAGTTCGCTAGAACTACAGCTACTACTCGGATGAGTTGTTTGTTCTCGGCTTTTATAAGCTTTATAATTAATTTCTCGAATATACTGGAAACATCTATAAATATCTGGATTTTTGTGGATGGCAACAGCAATTACGAGATATTTATTTATTAGGTATTAAATGCATGCACTGTTCTATTTTTAACCTTCCAACGCAGCTGTCTTTTCAAAAATCGTCTGCGCTGCTAAGGCAACATGAAGCAAATCTAATTACAATTCTAAATTAAAAAAAAACTAAATAAATAAATAACTATGAAATCCGTAACAATATGAATTAAGTAATAATTAATAATAAAGCAAAGTGCATGCACCAATATATCGTACAAAACTATGATTGGAAAACTGAGACCATGAGTTCGGCCACATTTGGCTATCGGGGGATGCGTACAAGTTCTGAGTGCACGTGTCCCCCAAAAGCCGAAGGTAGCTGAACGCAAGCTACTCACACGCATTTGTAATTTAAGTAGTGTGTGTGTCAGCTCGCTTGGAGTAATTTAATAACACTGAATAAATTATCGTTAATTACTTAGCAGTAAACATTTCATTTTTTTCTTCATTGATATGTTATTTTAATATTATATATTATTATTTGCCGATATATTGGCCGGGCCGCAAAAATATTTGTTGTGGGCCGCATGACATCCTTGCCGTAGACAGACAGTAATGGCCTACAGTTTTTGCAACAGACGTTTTGCATAAAAGTTTGTTAGAATAGCATCGGTAGGCTAACTAAGGAAGTTTAAGAATTAAATGTATCATATTTTCAATACTTTGCTTCATTTTTTGCATAAAATGTGCCCACTAAACAAGATGGATAGTTCAACATTTTGTCTTCCTATATCCATACGTAATTTGTATGGAACTGTACAGTTGATTTAATTTGCAGTTATTTCTGAAGTAGTAATGCATATTGCTGGAGAGATGAACTAAACAGGCACATTAGTCAATCTGATTTTCTGAAAGAACTGTAATATAAACATGTAAGGAAAGACATGATCTCTCTCACTCTTACCCCCCTTTTTTTAAGTTTTTTTATTGTTTACAGTGGAACAATAAAGTGAAGTGTTTAGTATGAGTATCAAAGAAATAAAAAACGAGATTCATAATTTCGAATTTCTTAATGGAAAATTTAAGACATAACATTCTGGCTACTTTTAATGTAACTGATATTGATATCAAAGAACATGTTTTAATATGCTTAATTTCAGTCTTTTGATTCTAAAGCAGTGGTTCTTAACCTTTTTTGCCTCATGCACCTTTTTCACCATTGCTGCAAGATCATTTCTTCCCCTTCCTTTCCAAAACTTGAAAAATACATACATAACATTTAGATTTAGATTATTTTTTAATATGTTTTATAAACTGAATAACAAAATGCATAGAAAATGTTGCTAAATACCAAAATTGAATAAAAGTGCTTTTTATATTTATAAACAAAAACTAAATTTAACAGCTAAATGAAAGGCTGACCACATTTCCTTTTGAAACGATGAAATTCCTCTCTGGTTCAGAGCTTATTTTTTATGAAACCTAGTATTTTAAAGCAAGTAAAAATAATTTCAAAATGTGTCAGGACTGGACTTTCAAAGACAGTGTTATTGAATTAAGTATCTTCGAATTATTTTAGTCATTACTGTATATCATCTACTATCAAACTTATTTTAAATTGCATAAAAGGATACACAAGAATAATTATATTTTTGCTAATTTATTATTAAAGTATCCTTGATTTAAACAAACAACTCCAAATTTTCTAATTAGATTTAGATTGTTTTAACATATTTTGTAAATGTAACAATAAAAAGTATAGAAAATGTTGGTAAATACAAAAAGTGAATGAAAGTAGTTTTTTATATTGATAAAGTAAAACTAAATACTTAACAGCCAGATAAAAGGTTAACTGTATTCCTTCCTGTTTGAGAACCCTTTGTTCTAAAGTAACTGATAAAGAGAATATATTTTTAAAAAAAATATTTCTTTCTGAAGAAATTTTAAAAAACACAGTTTTTGAAAAATTAAAACCTGAAGGAAATAAAAATAGTGTTATAAAGGAGTTGATTTAAAGATTAGAAAAACAAAAATGAAATGCCATAAAATCAATTAGATCGTAGATTAAATTGGAAATTTGTTTATTGGTGTGAACAGTGCTAATATAAACAAAATTTAACACACTGAAGTTCACAGTGTTAACTGATGAAACTGAGTAAAGAGAAAGCATAAAGCAACATTAAATTTCAATAACTTTAAAACAGTGTTTATATTGTAAGGATATGATGAGAACAATAAGTTATAAAATGTTATCTGGCAGCTGCTGTATTGGTCATATTTAAAATAGAGTTAGCTGGTATATGATTTTCTGCTCAGATTCAAGTAAACCTTTCTTAAATTAAAAATTCATTCAACTGAAAAAAGATGTGCAAATTTTAAAGACTATCATTAATCAGTCAATTACAATAAAACATGATAGTCTCTTTTCTTTTGGAGGGATGATTTCAAGAAGAATATACCTAAGGAACTGTCTCGTATTCACATTTCACGTGAGGAAAATCTGAAAGTAGTATGCAACCAACCCATTTGCCATGAACCTGCCAAAGTTACCCACTTGGACAGTTGCAAATGTGAATTTTAGGAAAAACAACCCTTAAATGTTTCCAAAGTTGATGACGATTGCAAAGATTACACCCTAAAACATGATGGTTCACTGTATTGGAATCTAAAAATTCATAAATTTTTTAAAGAAAATTCTCCAAGCCATTAGATTGTTTATTGTGGATTTGACAATATAATTTTCTACAAACAACATTCATCTCCGGAAATAACCTATGTTTTTTAAACCATTCTGTGAAAAAGACGCTAAATGTATGCAGTTAGATCTGAAGGTTTTCAGTCTGATTTACTGTCAAAAGAAACAGGAAAATTTTAGCAGTTTATTTTTTCAATTATGTTATGATCTCTGTGGTCCTTGATACAGTTTTCACTTCATTTACATCATCATGCATTTAATGAGCAGCTGTTTGCTTCTAAAAACATAATCTGAAGATTTGTCTTGAAAGCATTCTCTGATTTCTCTTTTCATGCCATCATCATCAATAAATCTGCCGCAAAGGTCAGCTTTTAGTTTAGAGAATGGCTGATAATCATTTGAAGGTAAATCTGGGTCATAAGGGAATGAAACTCCTTAAACCCACACTGCTGCTGAAGAGCATTAACACATTGCTAGTTTTGAATTGCTGAAGGAAGTCGGGACATCTTGCTCATATAAAGTGTTCATGCAGAATGCCCAAAACAGTTATTTTAGATAGATCTGATCTTGCTGATGTTTCCTTGACTTTTAATCTCATATTGTTTGTGTAGACATAAGCAGTATTTACTGATGACAATTCTACCAATGGTTGACCTTCACAAAAATCATCTTTTACAGATTCTCGACCCATGTGAAATTGTTTTGCACTCACTGTAGAATAGGAAGGAAGTTAATCACTGTACACTGAACTCATGATTTAAACTTGGTTTATTTCTTTGAGTCTTCTCTTTGTTCCATTTCTAATCAAAAAATTAAATCAGATTGATACTCAGTTTTAAACATTTTAGAACAAACTAAAGCATTACTTTCATTTTTCAGATTTGTCAGATGTATATAACAGTGCACATTTCCCTCTTTGCACAAGCTGAAAAAATATGTAAGTGTGGCTGTGGTCTAAGATAAAAAATATGGTTTATTGCTGGTAGTTTAGCTAGTCAAAAGCAAAATAGATCATGATTGGAAGAATATTCCACCAATGTGACTTCTGCTTTGAAGTCCAGCTTCATTAAAGACATAATTTAGCTTTGCAAACAAAATTCCTGCAAAAGTTTTTTTTTTTTTTTTTTTTTAGTATTTGCAGAAACTGACTTTTCAGTGTGATAAGACTTTTAGTGATATCTTTAAATGAAATCAAGTTACTTAAAGCACATGAGTATTTTTACTTCCTTTGGTGGCATTATCTGTATTACACTCTAAATGTAATATAAATCTACTTTTTATTGAACTTTATTCTTTAATCCATCATTCATGGGTCACATTAAAAATGCACAATTTTATACATTTATATTAATCAAAATTAATGAAATTTATAATAAAGAATGGGATTATGACACTTTAAAATAAATGTTATGTAATAACATATGGCAAACAAACAAAAAAAAGGATAAAATCATTTTTAGTTTATGAACACGTTTTTTCACAACATAAAGTAAAATTAGTGTATACATTTTATTTTGTAAAACTTTATGTCTGTTACTACACATCTTACAGTTTGGGGCAAATTCTGCTTTCTACATGTTAAAAAGTACCTGAAAGCTTTCTTGGTATGCCTGTTTCCTTGATTTGTATCACATATATTCTTTGATATTTTCATACTTGGTGATAAAGTATGTGTGTAAGAGTTATAATGTAGCAAGTTATAGCATTTATGATGTTGCTTAACACATTCATAAACAGGGGGAAGAAAAATTTAGATGTGTATGTGATGAAGAATTATTTTTTTACAAGTATTTCATTATAAATTTTGCACATTTTAAGATATACTGCTACTAGGAATGTTTTTTTTTTTGTTTGTTTGTTTGTTTTGTTTTGTCCCTATATGTTAGTCAGTTTTCCTGCACAAATCACTGTATATTAAAACTAAAAATTCAAATACTTAAAACCTTTTGATTGCAGTCTTGCCGTCTCTCCCGGTTTTATTGGTAAACTCAGTTTTTTTTTTTTTTTTTTTTTTTTTTTTTTTTTTGCTTTACAGAAAACTGATCTCCAGGATTTCAGTTTTCAGCCTTTATTAAAAAGAAAGTTTTCCAGCGATAGATAAAATTTATTAAATTAATGAAATTTAACTACTGTTAAGTTCATTCCACCTGCAATGATTTACAGAATAATTTTTCTTATTAAATTTTATTTGATCTTAATTGTCTTAATCTACTGTAGACTTTGGCAGAACCTTTTATGAAGATTATTAATTTATGATTGATGTTTAATCAATTAAGATTTGCATTTTACGTTAAAATATAGCACCTTATTAAATTTGTTCATAGAATAGTGTGATCATTAATTTTACTTTCAGTATATTTAATTTCATTAATAAAAACTTTTCTTCCTTCTTTAGGATTTTCTCAGTATAAAGTGTAAGATAATTACAAAAGGAAATTAGCCAAAGAATGTAAAATTTTAGACTATCTAATTAAATATTAATATATTTTACATCAGAATTATTTTGTAAATAATTCAGTAATCTGAATCAGACAGTATAAAATGAATTTAAGTCAATTTCAAATTCTTTTGAAATGTCCTTGCTGCACAGCACAAAAACTACTGGAAATCCATATTTTTCTATTTTCCCTGGTCTTCTGGAAGTTCCTAGTTTCTGTATTTGAAGAATGGCAGCTACAGTAATGATTTATTGGATTGTTGGAGGGGGGAACTGTGTCTTATATTATTCTAAGGAATTTTTATTTATATATATGTAAGTTTTGATTTAATGAAACTAAATTAATTTATATTTTTTCTTTAGTTTTGATGGACGTGTTGTTGCAAAACTCCCTTTTATACCCATTGGATGGATTCAAGGATTATCTCATAGAAATCTCATAGGCGATGATTATAGTGATTGTTCCTTTATTTTTCTGTACATATTATGTACCATGTCTATTAGGCAAGTAAGTAGAAACAGAAATAAGTAGTAGAATTTTATTATGAAATTAAAAGTACTTGCATAAAACTTATCAGAATCATACTGTAGTGTGCACAAGTATTAAAAAAAAAAATTCTTTTAATATGTGAGCTGTGTTTCTCTAATTCTGTTGAGCTATGAACCTAAGTTGAAAAGTTAGATCTTTTAAAAAAAATATATTATTAATATGTTTGTAGGTTTCCCTTAGTTCAATTAACCAGTTGTTCAAATTTTTGTTATCTTTCCTGAACTCCTCAACTTCTCCTTGCATTTCCTCACCAGGATGCTTATATAAAGTTAAGTGAGTATTTAAACAGGTAAATATTGGAGTTTATTCAGGGCATGTTTTCGCTAGCCAGTGCACTTTAACGCGTCTGGCCTTGCTGTTACGTGGCGTTGCTGATATGCCATTTTGGCCATTTAAATAATTATCACACCGAGTAGGTTGTTGAGTCAACATAGGTAGCCTCAACTTAAAGTCCTAATTCAGCACTTCTCTTTAGACTTGAATTTGTTGTGTTACGATTCTTAAGTTCCACTGCAAGTTGTCAGTTTTATTGTTAAGCACGAAGTACGTTCCTTTCTGTTCATAGTTGAGAATAATAAAGGATTATTTTCACCCTTCTTCTGTGCTGGTATTTCTTCACACCTGTGTGAGAAATTGCTAAGTTCCTTAGTAGGATCTAGGAGAGTTTGTGACCAAAGAGAGTAAGATCCTATACATTTAATAGCATAACATTAGATTGATTTATTTATAAACCATTCTATCATACTGTTCAGCATTATATTGATAAAATATTTTATTATGAATCTATTTGATATGTCTTAAGATTAAATATCTGCAGTAATTTATCAGTGTAAAATTCAATAGTATGTGTATGCTGTATGTAGAGCTAGAAAAGCAAGTGACTGAATTCAGTTAACTGCTTGCAGAAGATAAAAATAAATAACCTAATAAAAAGTATGATAATTGACATCAATAAATTATTCTCAACAAGACATCCATCAGTAATTTTAACTTTTAAATTTGGTTTAGTTTCTGTTTATAATTAACATAAGTTGTCAAAAAAGAAAGTATTTCATATAAATCACTTTGGTCCTGAATCATTGGGAAGTATTTTCAGAAAATTAATACTTATTGCACTTGTTAAATAGTAAAATGCAATTAAGTTGAATTCAGTATTTTATATTGTTGAAATAGTTTTGCAATACCAAGAATATGATTTTTTTTCAGGTGTTATAGACAAGTTCATTAGGAATATGAAGAAGTGTGATTCTAAATGAATATGTCACAATGAAAATTTTCAAATTTATCATTAAAATATTTTGCTGAAAATTTGTAAAATAAGGGTGCTCAATTTTTTTGTGAGCATGAGGATTTTTCATTATCATGAGTTGCAGATCTGCAGGAAATTATAAAACAGAGATGATAATAATATCTGCAATCTAAAAACTTTAGCTTATAGTCTACTACCTCAAAAAATTTGTAAAATATAAAAAATTGAAAAGTAGGAAAAAACAAATATTGTGCTTCTCTTTGAGTATAAAAACTAAGTGCTACACACTCACACTCAACATAAAGCTAAATCTTTATTTTTGAAAAAAATTAAAAAAATTTCAATTTTCAAAGCTCTATTTATTTATGTATTTCTTTTTTTAAAATAGTAAAAATGAAAAAAAAGGGAAAATATTTTTAAAATATATTACTGTTCAAATAAATTGAAAAGGAGGAGAGTGTATTGATGCTTTGAAATTATATACTGCTAAAATATTTTTACATAACCATTATTTTTATTCTGTATGTAGATGGTAGCATACTGAAAAAGTAGAAGAAATTTCTCACTCATCTATTATCAAGTGTTAAGAACTTACTTTTTATGACATTCGTGTTATAACACTTGTAGTGAACTATTGCTAGGAAGGTAATGTAAAAGTGACTTTTAAATGATTAACTTACGCTGTATTGGACAATGCATTTTTATCAAATGGCTGATAAATGAAAGGTCTTGCACATTATTGATTGAATTATATTTATTGCAAATATAACTTTTTTAAAGCGAAAACAAGTATCTCAAAAACTTATTCTTTGATGTGTTTTATTATGTCATAGTCTATCCTTTCATTGCCTCAAAATGATATTGGAACTGGTGTGTTGAGCAGCTCTTTTGTATAAGAACAATGAATTGATTAGTTTACTTATTTTCATCTTATTTAGCTTTTATTTACCCTTTAAGCATTCATTTGTTACCATACTTTTTTTAATTTGTGGAAATAAAAAAAGTTTAGTTTTCAAGTTTAAATATATTTGATTGAAAAATCATGTCTTTTATTGTTCATAATGTCAAAGTAAGATGCTATATTTTTACGTGTATCTTACTTTGATATTATGAAGATTGATATTATTTGATATTTTACTCTGATATATATACTAAAGTAAAAGAAAAAAAATTGGTTATAATGTAGTATGCAATCTGCATTTATTTATTTATTTATTAGATGGTACCACTAAAATGTTATTTTTAGATATGAAAATAAATGCAAATAATTAAATGCATAAATAGAAATGATTCCATTAATTAATTTAATAACTCATTTTTAATTCCATTAAGTTGTAATTACTTCTAATTTTGTAAAATTACTGCAGTAGTAGCCCAGAGAGGGCTGTTTTTATGAGATGCTTAGCCATATACATTACGAATATTGCACAACATGCCCCAAAAATTGTCATCACTTTTATTAACAGACCTTCTCCACCATATTTCTTCTCAAAGCATTTGCAGTGTTGTACTCTGTATGTTGTGAAGAATTTTTAGTTTCCAGCACAAATCAGTTGTTTAAGTATTAGTGTTATCTACATGATTGACTTTTTTTTTATGGTTTCTGGTTTGATGATTTTCTGGTATCATGATCGATCTGGCTCATTATAAAAAGACCATTCATCATCATAATAATTGAGCCAGGTATTTCCTCATATTTTAATAATAATAGTTTCATAAAAATAAAAATATTCAGTCGCTTTCACATTTAAGCTTGTGATAAAATGACGAGAAAAAGAAATGATTAAAACAACAACCAGTTTTAGTGGGACCTTTCTTAAAAAAGAAATTTATAAAAAAAAACTGTCTAAAAGTGTTATATTACATATTACATCATTAGCAAAAATTCTTATTATTATGCAAATTTAAGAAATGAAATCCATTATGCAAAGCAAAGCAAAACTCTGAAAACAAACACAGAGGATGTGGATGTCAGAAATTATGTTCAGTGTGATTTTCTCAGTGATGGCTTATTAATAGGCAGTTTTTCAGATCCTGCAAAACATTGTAGATTTTGTGAAGAGCTTATTATCAGTGTGCCAATGTGAGGTCTTGCATCTCATCTTTAGAATACATTCCCATACTTGAATTACATAGCCCCTAATTATGCATTAAATGAATGCAAACATTAAATAAATAATTAAATTAAATTAATGTAACAACATATTTGCTCTTAGCAAATGATCAATATTAATTAGAGGTGTCTATATTTGTTACCTGAAAAAGTAACAAAAAGAACATTAGGAGTTACTTCTAAAAAATCTATTTGTTTGATGCTTTTGTTTCACATTTATGTAAGCTTCTGTTATAAAAAAATATTATAAATGTATTATAAATTTGTTCATATTCTGTGTTCATTCTTTATTTTTCCTTGCAGAATATCCAAAAATTACTAGGATTTGCACCATCAAGAACTGCAAACAAACAGAGTGGGAATATTTTTACCCCAGCTGCACAGCCAATTAAATAACATTTTTTATAAATAAAGAAATTAGATTTTAATAGTGTAATCTTTTGCTAAATAGAAATTCATTCATACAAAAATCTTTTCTTTTATACTCATATTTATTCACTTCACTCTGTATATAGATATGTGGAAAACAAAAAAGAGATATAAATGTAACTTTTTCTTACTTTTAATATATTCATATTAAAAGCAATAAAAGCACTATCTGTTGTATTTAATAAAAATGCCATTGTTTTGTAGAACTTACGTTTTGAATGAATAGTATTTCTGACAAAAGTGTCCTTTATCATAATTCAAATAAAATCTTGTTTATCATTTGGCTTTTCAGACTTTTATTTTATTTATTTATTTTTTTAATTATTGAAGGATGGGTCATTTCTTTTCTTGGTGCATTTATATTAATTTTAAAATTTAACAAAATTATCGGTTAGCCAAAGAAACAGTACTGTGACCTACTGTTGTATTCTGTTAAAAGAAATTTAGTGTTTTAAGGAAAACTTGAAATTTTTTAAAATATTTTTACTTCTTTGTACAAAGTAAGAAGGAAGTATTGTAATAGCGAAAAATTTTGGGTATCATATTTCAATGAAAATATCCATTTTGACACTATTGAATGCAATTTAACAATGTTTTTGCATGATATCTGAATGTAAAGATAGAATAAAGGACTTTTCCCTCCAAAAAAATTATAAAACTGATTTGAAATGGATTCTGAAGAGATTTTTTCATGGCGTCTGTGCAATTCAAAAACGAGTAGTCTCAGAATGTTGAAATTTTGTATAATGGACTGCTATAGCATGTAGATGTGCACCATTTATTTTGGTTGCAATTGGCCACACCAAAATTACATAACTATATTCATATATATATATATACTCTGTTACTCGGCTCAGTGAGCTCAGTTTCCTTATTCTTATATGTTTGCAAATTGTGCATTTTTTGGTTTAAAAATTATTGAATTATGTTGTTCTTATCTTCTGGTTAAGGTTTTTATGCCTTTAGTTAACCTGCATGTTATAGCTATAGAATTATCAACAATTTAAAAGTTGTTTAAGTGCGGCTAAGCCTAATTATTTTGGCCATAGCGACCATATCTGCTTACATTTGAAACTTAGCAGAATAGTGGATTTGTTACTAATCTAGAGAAACTAAGCTTCGCAACAACAAAGTAACATCTTCTTTTATTACTGCGAATTAATTCATGCTTAATTAATTCTGGAATTTATTCAAAAAAATAAGTGTTTAAGATTTATTTCGTAATTTTTTATACAGATATTTTGAGTTTTTATGTATTTCTGCCTTGACACAAAGTGAGATCTGAATTAACTGAATAAGAAATACTGAATTGTCTGTGAATTTTTTTTTTTTTTTGGCTTAATATCTTTTATGCATCATTTTAGATTTATCATAGTATTTGAGTAGAACATGTGAAAATGATAATTCTTCAGATGATATACATAGTTTTTGTGCATTCAGAGTTATAAATGAATGAAATGCAACGCTGTTAAGTGAACCTAGCGCCAGAGTGTCGTTATGGTAAACAATTATAGTCACTTTTAAAGAGTGCATTTATTCTATTGTGGTTTATGCGCTATCGACGTAGATTTAATTCAATCCAATAAGTTTAAATGAAATGCAAAGTGTGTGTAATTTTATATTCTGTACAAGGAAGTCATGTGATGTACACATTGAATTTTTAATTTGTCATCCGGTTATTCTGTAATGATGGAGAATAATGCCCTGTTATTTGTATTCATATATTAATGTATAAATATATTTGATACTTTGTAATTATCCACATATCTACCAAAAAGCCATGAAAAAATATTTATGAAATAAAACAGTATGTTGCCAATATAACTTTATGACAATCCATGATGTCAGCATAACATTAAAAATAACAGTGGGGGAGGAATTAAAGTATTTTATCACCAAAATATCTTGCATTTTAAATTATATTGATTAATTTCTCTTGTATGGAACTCTTAAGTGCACTGCCATTTTGAAAATGGTTGTTGCTTTTCATGCATTAGCTTCGCAGAAAATTAGTCACCCACATTCACAGATGCTCTCCAAAATTGCCGATGAATTCATGATTTTTTGGTGTGAGTACAGGTAATCAGAAATTAATTATTTTCTGAATTTATTATTTAAAATAAGAATAAAGTATTAACAAATGCTATATCAATCATGGTTTTTTTCCTCTATGTCCTCTGGTTCAATCTACTTTTTCTAGGTGTGTTGTAGAGTAAGATAGATTATAACAGGAATGTCAATCCTTCCAGTAAAACTAGTAAACTCCCATTATCTAATCATGTCTCTTAGCTTTTAAATCATATGAATTTTGATCATGTTTTCAAATATAAATTGAGGGAAAATATTGATAACTGTTAAAAGAAAAAGGAGTGTTATGAAGAAAATATTTCTGACAAATTCTTAAAATATGTTATTGCAACTTATGAAAACTTAACTACATTTAATGGATAGACAACATTTATATTTAACTTTGTAAATAGCACATTATTATTATTATTTAACGGGTGATTATATGCACATCGGTTCTTAATTTAATATTCATTACATTTAAACGTTTTGATAAACAAAATTTTTTCATTTCTACTTGTGTTTTCATCAGTATAACATTAAAACATAAATAAATTAATATAAAATTTAATGAAATTTGTCCAAAATCATAGCTTAATATATTTACTCAGAATTTTAATTGAATATATTTTATGTTCAATTCATTTGATTAATTTAATAACCAAAATTTGACTTTAATTCAGATTGGCCAATTTGAAGTCCTTTTGAATTTGCATTGTCATATGATGCAAAAAGCATCCTAGTTTTTCTTATTTCAGAGTTGGCTAATGTGGTTAGAAATTATCTTAGTTATTTTTTCCTCATGCACTTTATGTCTAAAAATAGTGTACAAATACTCTGCAAGCCCGCGTCATAAAGTATATATGGCTTGCATAGTGTTAATACCTGAAAATTATTTAATTTAACAGATTTAATTGAATTTTTTTACTTAGAGCTGGAAAGAAGCTTTTGTGTGTTACCTAAATAAATATCTAATTATTAAATATGCAAATGCTCTGCAACTCTTAATATGTAAGAGATGTTTGTTAATTAATTAGATGGAAATAGTTAATGATGTCTAGCTAAATAAAATCGAGAAATTTCCCCAAAACTCATTTCTTGTGTTTGGTATTAGAAGTGACAAGGATTTTTTCCCCCGTTTGTGTGTAATAATAATAGTAATAGGCTCCTGTAAATAGTCAATGCAGAATGTCTGTTCTCTGGTACCATATTCAAATTCGTAAAAAAAGAAAGAAAAACTCTTAGTTTTAGATTTTCCCAAAATTTGTGTAGTTTAATGATTAAGTTTCCTAGTTTTAGATTTTTCCAAAATTTATGGAGTTTAATAATTAAGTTTCCATATAATTATGCAAATATCAGTCAGATGGTTGTTAAAACAACTTGCATATCTTCAGATTAATATCTTAAGATGGAATGCTTCATTTATTTATCAGTGATTAAATTCATAAATATATTAGACAGAAATTAATACATTTCTGAACAAAAAGTTGACTGTTACAGGGTTTCCTTGACTCCATTGAACATTTTAAAAATTTATAACAAACTCTTCAAACAGTACCAAATTTTATTGCATTAAAATAAAAGTAAACTCTCTTTTTTTAAAAAAATATTTTTTTCCCATTTTGCAAAATGAATCAGGGGGATCACTTTTGCTTGTCTCTTTGTCAGTGAAAGAACTAAATATATTGAAAAGCTAGTTGATGCGAAAGTTGAATAAAAATAAAGCAGCTTGTTCTTACCATAGGGCCATTTGCAAGAATACATCAGGCTAAATTTCCAACTCGAAGGGTCTCTACCCCCTCTTACTCTACCACCAACCTGTTTAGAGAATTTTGGCTTGCCATATATTTTGAGTGTTTCCTTGCTGTACAGATGCTATGCCTTATGAGCATCCATGCCTTCCCTGGGATTCAAACCCAGGCCCTCCCATACAGCATTCAGCATCACAAAAAACTGTCCCATCTAAGTGGCTGCCTTTTGATACAGAAGACAAAAGATCATCAATAGAGCAACTGCACCATCATTTAGACTTTTGGCTTGTATGCTTTATTGGTGGGTATTGTCTTTTCATACAAGAAAATACGTACAGTGCAAAGAGTTAGCAGTATTTCTACATTGATTTTACTATATATAATCCTAAATTTAGTGAATTAAAATGTGCCATAAGTTCTGCTTTCAAAATAAAGAAGATATTGGTATACATTTGCTAACATATCTCTTGGGATAAATATATTATATAGAAATAAATATATAATTAATTGTTTGTCTTAGTTGGTAGTTTTAACAGTTAAATTTCCTTTCAAATTCAATTGTAAATGTTCACAAATTTGTTGTCAATGAATAAGTTGAGTGAAATAGTTTACTTATTTTTCAAAAACGACTGTCCAAATCCTCATGTTAACTTGAGGCTGTTGTCTTAGGGAATTATTACTCCATTTGCACAAACAAGTCATTTAATATGGATGGGAACAAACTTTTTACACTTACATGAACATAAAATCAACATATTGCTGATATCTTAAAAAAAAAGTAGTGTATCCTAAATAAAAAAACTTTTCCATCAAATTGCATCAAGTTTTAAGTTGCAGGAATCCTGGATAATTACACATGTGCATGTTCACCTTCATTGGATTCCATGAATACAGTACAGTTTTGATGCATTCAAAATTCTTTATTTTGATTTGCTTCAAAAATGTCTTTGCAATTTAAAGTAAATGATTTTGATGAAGAACATTAAAATTATCTGCTTTGAATGGACTCAGTAGTTGTTTAAGCAAACTGTTGTTTACTTAGCTGCTGTAATTTTGTGATCGGATTAGCTTTCTCTGCCTTTTGGATTATGTTCTGTTTAATATTTTAGTGGTTTAAAATATAGCTGCTGTTTTTATTGCTGGTGTAAAATATAGCTGATATTGTATGAATATCTTTGAGAAATAATCCAGCATTTTGTTATATTTCGTGCGATTAGAATAAATTTTATTAACTTTTTATCAGACTTGTGCATTCGATCTATTATGAACCCGTACGCATGCAACAATATATTATCTTTCATTACACACGCACTTGTTGTAACATGAAAAAGACTTAGTAACACCTTGATGAAAAGGACGTAGCTATGCTAAGGGCATGGAACTTAGATCCATATTGAAGAGGAAACTTGGCAGCCAAGTAAGATTAAATATTCAACTTTTTCAATTGACATTTTCAGCCACAATTTATTTGACACTCTAATCATGCCTATACAAGAACATTTTCATTTTTCTTATTGTTGAGATAGGAAGAGAGCAGAGCGAAATGCCGTTTTTAATAGAAAGAGAAGCAAAAGCTAAAAGTGCACAGTTATCCAATATGGAGGTGCACCAACAGAAGGTTTTGGTTAAGGGTTTCTTATTAAGAGAAAAGTTTCAGTTCTCAAAATTTTCAATTCGATTTCCGAATTAGCTACCTCATTAGCGTTATGCCAGTCATGTGACATGGGGGGGAATCTGAGATGATGATGTCCAGATAATTTATTAGATAATATAATAATTATTAATTAATTAGATATAAAATAATTATTTTTAGAATGAAGAATTAAGAGGCTATTGCTGAATTGAATTATAAAACTGATTTATATTTTTAACTTGCATACCTCTCTTCAAAGAAACAAAGCTTGGCATCAGAAAAGCCTTTTTAGATTAAAGCATTAGCAAAACAAGGAATATACAATTTTGAAAAAAAAATCATAAAATTTGTATCTAAATTTTTTTAAATAACAAAATCATCATTTTAACAATAAATGGAAACTGAAAATTCTATTGAAATTTTGAAAATCGGCAAGTTCATTGTTCTGTAGAAGTACTGTAAAGAGTATTCTAATCTTTTCAAGAAATAACTGGAAAAGTTCAGAGTTCTAGAAAATTTTTGCTTGAATATCAAAATCATAATTATAATATCTAATAGTCCTTGTCTTCAAAGCCTTTCGTAAAAATTTTTATTGTCAATATAAAACCAAAATTTTCTTTTACATATTAATGAAATGTGTATTAAAAGTAATTATTTTAACACTTATGAAACAATACACATTTTCTTAATTGTTAAAGCAATGTGAAATGAAATTTAGAACTTAATAAACATAGAAAAGTAGCAAAATTCAGTACAAAGTAAACTTTAATAAAAATAGGCAGGCTCTTTTTGGTGCAAATCAGTGTTACAACTTGTTGATGCCTGTAGGATACTATAATAGAACATAAAAAACTTCGGTTCCTTAAAAAAGGTAACTGGCTTTCAGTGTTGTATAACTATCAAAGTCTGCATATATAACTTATGGCCATAAAAATCTTCAAATTAGGTAATCGAAATGAAAAAATATACAGAAATTAAAATTTAAGATGAATAACTTGTATTTTCAGATTAAATCTTTCAAGTGTTGTAAATCTACATTTCCTTACAATAATAATATTGTTATGAATTTCGTATTTAGTTAGACATTTTTATTAGAATTAAAATTGTTCTATTTCCTCGTGAAATGCAGCTATGCCAGAAATTACAACATACATACATACATATTTTAAGAGAAAGCTATGCCGGAAAATTAAAAATACAAGAACATGTGCATTTAACATTGCATAAAAGTTTAGCTTAGTAACTGATATTTTTAATAAATGTAATTAACTGCTTGTTAACTGTAACCGTACTTTTTGCTTTCCAGAAATTGCTAGAACTCTCGCGCGCAGCTGATTTAAAAAGCTCTAAAAGCCAGAGTATAACATCTCAGCTCAGTAGTTGTTTAGATAACTGTTGTTGTTGATTATAGTGAATTCACCGTGAGATCGGATTAGTTTTCTCTGCACTTTGGATAGCATTCTATTTAACGATTTAGTAGTTTAAAATTATTGCGTGATATTGTACGAATATCTTTTGAGGAATTATCTAGCATTTTGTTATATTTCTTGTGATTAGAATAGATTTTTTATTAACTTTATATTTTATTTCTGCATTCAATTTATTAGGAAGCTGTACACACGCAACGATATGAACCATATAATTTTGTAAATATAAAATAAGAAAGTAAATAAACTGCATAATTATATCTGTTAAGCGAAACCTTTTAAAACTTTTCAAATCTAAAAATTTTAAATATATGTATTAATTAAGTTAGAAAATCACAAGAAATTTCGAAATATTATAATGTAATTAATACTTCAGTCGAAGCATCATTTGGAGTAATTACTAAAATTATGCTTTCTATTATTATTGACATTTCTAATTTACTTATTTTGTTCAAATTGGAAAACCCAACAGCTGTTTGATACTAACAAATTGATGTAGGAAATAGGAAAATTGATCTAGGATATATACGTATAATCTTAATAATTATACCCCATGGTACCAAATATTAAATTATGATTATAATTTCTGAATTTGTGATAAAGTTTCTATAAAAGAATAGTTTTGTTCTTTTAACCCTCTGAGTGGCGCAGGATTTTAGATCTGTCATGAAGACCGGTATTTAAACAGCATTTATTAATTGTGTTTGTACGATTACGTAATTTAGTCTGTATTTTCATAAACTTACATTCATTAAAATGATATTTACATTATTAAAGAAAGTAAGAAAGCAAAATATCTTAAACTGAAAGCGATTATAGGTCCGGTCATAACGCTCAGAGGGTTAAAGAATATAACTTATTTTTATTGAAATTTCTCAACAACTGTGTAACTTTCAATCTTACTCAGATAACAATATTTTTAGAATATTAAACTATTTGTAAATTTGTAGGATTTTAGTGTGATTATTTTTCAACGTATTAAATTATTTTCAAATTCATGTATGCTTGCTCTTTGAAAATTTGATATAGGAAGCTATTTTCCAATCATCCTGTATACTTAAATATGTCATTTAAATATCTTGGAAAGTTAGTACGTGGTTTGGATAATTTTTGAATACAGTAAAAACCCTAATATGTGTTAAAATTGGGAATATTCCCTTTTTTTTTTATTTATTTTGTGCAGGGGTGTAGTTTAGAGGGGGGGGCTGCTCCGGGAGGCGAAATCGCTACAGCTGAATTAATATTAAGGGGATCCAACTGCGGGCTATTTTAGCCCATGCCTTCAACCTCTTCAGCATTTATCTGAACAACATTTCACACACAACCAGCACCTCACTCGCGATGTATGCTAATGACACAGCGATCGTTACTTAAAGTGCATTCCTTAATCTAGCATTTCAAAAGATTCCAATGTTTAAAAATCATATTCGCACACTGGAGACCTGTCTAAAGAACTAGAAAATCCAAATCAGCATCAACAAAATGATGGCTGTCTTACTCACGAAGAAAAAGAAAATTCACGAGAATCTGAAATTTTACAGGACTTGCTGCTGAACTAAGCAACTCTCTTAACTGGGATGATCCTCACAAATTCTCTCTCGTGGACCCACACCTATTATCCAAAAGTTTCAAGTGTCTGAAGCTAGACTCTACTCCTTAACTGCTCGAAATAACATTATTAATAATAAGTTACTTATTTATAAATTCATTCTGCATCCCATGTTGTGTTATGCCTGTCATGTCTGGTCGTATTCTTGCAAAAGAAACAGAAAACTGAAAATTACCCAGATAGTGTACTGAAGTAAATTAAGGATTATCACTAGTATATTCATAACAAAAGGATACATGAAAAACTAAAAATTGTCTACCTAAGGATTTATTATTGTCAACTAGCTAAACGTTTTCTTGAAAGCTAGAGGCGAATCAACTGTTCTGAAATAAAAATCTGTAATTAAGATATTAATAATTAAAATAATAATAAAAGGCCAGTGGTCATCTTAAATACCCAAACAATTGCGTAAAATGTATATTGGTACGAAATTCCCAGCTGCGATAAGATAGCTTCTCCACAAGGCGGGTTTAGGGTTGCCAGAAAAGGACAAGGGAAGACAGGTTTGCCAGATGTCGAACGAAATCGCCCATTTGGTGACAAAATTGGCGATATGCCATAGACACAGCAAGAACATTCTAAAATGAATTCATACCGATTTACCCCCAGAATGTTCTCGAAGGCAGGTTAAAAGCTATATAAACCTTGCCTGTACGCGGAGTAGCAGAGTATCGTGAGTTTTATCGTGAAGAGTATCTTGAGTGTGTTGAGCGATTGACCGAGTCGAGAGCTGCATTTAGTGTTTTGCCGTGAAACTGTCTTCACCGTTATAGCCTGAAATCGTCTTTTGTTTCTTCATCAAGTGTTGTCGTCAATCACTTCAGATCCAAGAATCTGTAGAACACAACAATATTGTTGTTGCATCTTATAGGGAAGCTATCTTACCGCAGCTGGGCATTTCGTAACACTGCCCTTTCCCAAGGACTAAAAGTTCTGAGCAGTACAATTCTTGGCCGGAAAACAAAGAAATAAGGTAAATAAAGATAAAAGAAACAAATATGTGCACTATTTACAAATCATATACACAAATTAACGACATGCGATTTTAAGTTATAAATTGAAGTTCAGAATGAATTTAAGGTCTCAGGCTTTTCATTAAGTTATACCCGGTTAGTTATTTTTTCCCTGCAGTTCTCAGGTGTATTTCTCTTTTGCATATCACTGTCTGGAGATTTAATCCTTTAAGATTTTTGAGCCGCAGGAAGATCTGAACCAGTTTGCTCACCACTCTGTAGTTTATTCGCATCAGGTGTATGCTTATTTCCTCTACTTCTTGAAAACCAGTTCCAAATTTTGCATTAGAATTATGAACAGAATCCAGTTCTTTACAAACAGAAGTATCCTGATCAGCACTTAATTTCTAAAATTAGAAATGCGAGAGCTTTATGGAAGGTTATCAGGAAACAGGAACAAAAATAAGTAAATAAAATAACTATTAAAATAGAAAATTAATTAATAATTAAAATAAATATAATTAAAACTCAATAAAATGTAAATATATAAATAAAAATTAAATAAATTATTCAGTCATGATAAATAGTTGAATAACAAAAAATATGTCTGATCTCCTCTTATTTGGGGCTCTAACGGGAACTGCAATTTCACTCAAAAACTAAGGAATAGCTCAGACAGGCTCCGGTTTAATTTAGGCCCTGAATATACAATATAATGTACTATTTCAAGGAATGATAGAAACAAAGAGTTATTTTCCCAGCATACCCCAACGAAAAATGGTAAAACGCTTAGAGCCCAATAATGAGAATGTTAGAAACAGTGTGAGAATGTGGAAAGAAATTTTAAAATAAAGAGAGAAGATGTCGCCACATTTTGACTACTGTCCCCAGTCGATATACTTCCAGTTGTCAAGCAGAATGTGCAGGGAGAAATAAAAACATTTTTTCCATGACAGTAGATCTGCAAGCTGAGAAAAAAAATAATAAAGTTCTATATTTCCATCTAGTTCCATCTCCAAGTTCTACTTGTATCAAGCCATCCATACAAGTGACAGTTTTCATCCACCGTATTTCCTTAGATCGTTCCGAAAAATCTGATTTTCTCTATGGAAAAATGCTCGCATTGGAAGGGCGACCACTTTTATTACGTTCGCGAAAGGGAAAGTTTCTGCGCTGTCGTGAATTCATTGTAGAATTTATGCGCTGTGGTAACTTCTTGGAGGAGAAATCTCTGACATGAGGGTACGAGGTTTTCTTTCTTTAAAAGTCTCAATCTCCGTCAATAGGTTTGCTTCCCAGGAACAGACAGGTATTCATTTAGAAATTAGATCTTTAACAAAATAACATTTTCAAGATCCAGATAACTTTCTGCTGAAATTGCAGTTCTGTTACACAAAAGACGTGCCGGAGACCTTTTATTCAGAGCTTATGCGCTCCGACTAGAATTACAATTTATCTCAGAGACTGAGACGTACCGGAGCCGCACTCTGGTGGACTCTGACGCAATTTAAGTCTGACCCTGATTTAGAATCAAGTTTGTGTGTGTGTGAAACTTCTATTATGAGATACATAGCTTGAGAAGTGGGGGTATTTTCTTGCAATACTGAAACACTCTACTTATGCTGTACATCAGCTTTTCCCATCTCTGCATCATATGAATTTTCAGATGGTTCAAAACTTGCTAACTGCGACTTGGTAACTTCACTATCAGTTTCTGCCAGCTTAACAGTCGCATTTTCACTTTCTTCCATCTCTACTTCAGGCACTTAAGAGTCAGAAACTTTAATTTCATGAATTATTTCTTCACCTTTTTCAGATACTTTACTAGCCACTTCTTTTATTTCTCAATCTTTACAAACAGTATTATCACTTTCTCCCATTTCCACTTCAGGCACTTCAGAATCAAAAGTTTCTTTCCCGTCTTTCATTTCTTCATCTTTTCGTTCTCTTTCTTCAATCTCGTTAGATATTTCATCCTTCATTTCTTGATCTTTGTCAGACACTGTACCAGTTACTTCCTTCATTGATTTATCCCTTGATTCTTTCAGGTGCCATTATGGTCATTTCCACATCTTCTATTTTGGCTCCAGTTTTCTCTCTAAATTCCAAGACGTCGCTTCTGATCTTCTTTTGCTTCACTTCCATCCGCTGAAGTTGCTCTTGCAGCTTTTATTTCTTCTCAACACGATTTTCTTTTGATCACTAATTCCTCTTGTCCGGCTTTTATCTCAGCCTTCATATCTTCATATCCGGCTTTAACTCTTCTAGTCCGGCTTTTACAGCTGCTAAGAAGTCCATCAGTCCGGCTAATAAAATTTTTCTCCGCCATGGCCTTTTTCCTATAGGCGGTTCACTAACATTCACTCGCAAATCCCACTTCTGACACCAGTTGTTTCTTTCTACGGGTTCGCGGATTTGGAGTGATTGATGGCAACACTTGATGAAGAATTAAAACACAATTTATTTAGCTAGTATTGCTCATGACAATTCCAAAATCACGTTTACAGTCGTCGAAAAACTACGACAAACATGCTGAAACAATCAGCAACACAGCCTCCAGGCTATCAGGCTATAAAGGTGAAGACAGCTTCACATCAAAATACTAAAGTACAGCTCCTGACTCAGTCGATGGCTCTCAGATCTCAACACAGTCAAGATAAAATTCGATGATACACTCTCGCGATGCATCAACTCGTGATACACTGCTACTCCGCATACGAGCAGAGGTTACATAGCTTTTGAACATAGTTTAGCTGCCTTCGAGAACATTCTAGGGCAAACCGGTAAGAATTCGTTCTAGAATGTTCTCCCTCCGTCTATGACATATCGTTAACTGGCCGATTTCGCGCCTAATACGGCAACCCCGCTTTTCCTTGCCATTTTCTGTCAATCTTAAACCCGCTTTGCGGGGAAGCTGTCTTATCGCAATGGGGCATTCCGTAACATTATCATTACTTTTCTGATTGAATCTATTTACGGCGCCACTTGATTTGTAATACTCTTTATTGTTTATTACTGTTTTGTCATCATTTCAATGAGTTTCTATTCTAGGAATTTGCAGGTTGAATTTACCTCTTTCCCAGTTAAGTTAATTGATACAACAATTTTGAAATTTTTAATTTTGTTCGATTTAGGTGTTTCGATGAATATCCCTCCGCAAAGGCAGTGAAGCTGAAAACGTCCGCAATAATATTTTATGCAGTAGCAACTACTGCACAAAGTATACACCCCATTACTTTCCATAAAACTTCTCTTTTAACAATACGTTCACAAGTGCTTGCATATCTAAACACATTTTGGATTCGCGTATTCAGTTCTTTGTCTACGTATATTACCTTAAATGGCAGATCATCAAATGTCAACTTTCCAAACAGAGTATAGACAAATATAAGTATCTTGATTACCTAAATTAAATAGACACATATAGTGGTAGAGGAGAAGGTATGTATTAGTATTAGTTTTTTTTTTTAACTTCTTATATTGAATTCGCTAAATAACTGATCTGACGACAATTTATCTTCGTATGTTGAAACTGATGGCAATAGATTATCGATCTCGTCTAAAATTTATTGTAGGTTTTCAATTCATACATTCCTTGATTTAATAAATCTAATGTAATAAGTAATTAATTCAAGTTAAAAGACAAATATTTGAAATGTCAGGTATCCTTTATGATATCAATTGTCGTGGGATGAATTGTTTTGCATTAATTATTGGTCTATTAAAGTTGAGTACAGCACTGTCGCTAGTCATATACAAAATTGTGGAAAAATTATCATATATATTGTTGCGTTACACGGGTTCGTGGATTTGAGAGTATCCGATGAAAACACGATGCAGAACAATAAAAAGCACAATTTATTTACAAGAATCACTATTTACAGCACAGTTCCAAAATTACCTTTAAAAGCGTCGAAAATCTACAATAAATACGCTGAAGCAATCAGCAACACAGCTTCAGGCTGTAACTGTAAAGGTGGCTTCTTGGCAA
>KK119109.1:294731-370864 GCA_000611955.2 Stegodyphus mimosarum
GCTTTAAACATTAAGGTAAGCTAAATCGCAAAAATGCCAAAATCAAAAGTAAACTTTTTTAAGTATTGAAAAACCAGTTATTGTTATTGATAGCAGATTAATCGACTAATCAAGGGGATAAACCAATCTACCATCAATTAACAGTAACCAAAAAAAGAGAGAGTGTTTCATCTTACTTCCAAGTAAGCGTCAAATTATTTGCTAGATAATAATTCTTTTTAAATTGAATTTCCGTTGCTTAGAGATGTAATATGGAGAGTTTTCTTTTTATAATTTATAGTGAATTATATATATATATATATATATGATATATATAATTCACAGAAGAAAACGAACTGCTATCTCGAAACTTAACATATACAGTGGTTCCCAAAAGTGTTCGTACACTTATGGTTTTCATTGAAATAGGGCTCTGTGTAAACTTAGGTCCTTGTTCCATAGTTATTCCATTGATCAGTCAATTATTCCTTTTCTATTTTATTAACTAACATAATAATAAACAAATCAACAAACAAAGCTTATGATATATGTCATCGTGATGGAACACAACCATCACGGCATCAGAAACGTAACTAACTAAACTGTATTTTACCCCATCGGCAGGGAAGGAGAAAGATAAAATCCCTCTTTAGGGAAAACGGCCTAAAGTCGTAACAGACTCTATCCATCAATTAAAAGTAAACTTCCTGAATGAGATTTTAATAATAAGATCTATAATCTATTCGTAACAAAATTACATAAAATATTTTTTAAATATAGCGAAACTTTATTTTTAAGAAATTAATAATAAAAAAATGACAAGCATTTTATCTCACAAAAGTCTTCGCACACTTCAAAAAATTTTGACATATTAGTAAATATTTTCATTTTTCGTTAAATTAATATTTAGTAGTATATCCTTTAGAATCCACAACAGCTTTTAAACGTCTGGGAATAGATTTTACTAGTTTTTTTTTTTTTTTTGTAATTTCTGTATCAGTGTTTATCCATTCTTCCATCATGACTGTTTTGAGTTCGCTTTTCGTTTTGATGTCGTGTTTTCGTACTCTAACCTCCAGTTCTTTCCAAATGTGTTCTATGGGGTTTAAATCTGGCGACTGAGATGATGTTTTCAAAACCTGTGGACCATATAGAGACACTACAGGCGAACGTTGAGAGCCGTATGCTTAGGATCGTTATCATGATTAAAAATAAAGTTGTTTCCAATACCCAAATTTTGGGCTGATAAATTTAAATTGTCTCTTAAAATATTTAAATAAAGAGAATGATTCATTATGCCATCAATAAATACCAAATTACCTAGTCCTGATGCTGTCATGCACCCCCACACAAGAACACCTCCACGCTTAACTGTTCCAACTAAGTTCTTAGAATGAAGTTCCTCATTTTTTCTTCTCCATACAGTTATTCGACCATCGGAACCCAAACTGTTAAATTTGCTTTCGTCAGCAAATAGGACATTATTCCAGTACATTTCGGGTGTGTTTATGATTGATTTTGCGAATGAAAGCCTAAGCGTTCTGTTTTTCTCACTAACAAAAATTTTTTTACGGGCACAACGCCCATGTAATCCAGCTTCTCTGAGAATTCGTCGGATAGTTTCAGGTGAAACTGAAGTAGAAAACTTTGCATTAAATTCCGAAGAAACTTTTACAGCACGCAAACGTGGGTTTTGCACAGATTTTCCAATAATAAATCTCTCGTCACGTTTAGTCAATTTTCTCGGTCGGCCTTTTCTTACCGTGTTTTCAATCCGATTTTTTAAAAGCGTTTTATCACATACTGCACTGTAGAATGGGATAAATTAACTAATTTAGTGATATTTTAAATTGATTTACTACTACTATGGTGAAAAATTATCAATTTTCGAATGCTGTTTGCAATTTCTTTACAGCTGCGACCCATTTTTCAAAAATAAATAGAATATTATGAAGTAAACAATAAAAAATTAAAGCAAACGATTTTTTAAATGCCACCTCAATGCAAAAATTAAAAAAGGCTGCAAACGGCAATTCTAATTTTGATTTTATCCAAAAATATTTCAGTGTACAAAGACTTTTGTGAGATAAAATGTTTGTCATTTTTTTATTATTAATTTCTTAAAAATAAAGTTTCGCTATATTTTAAAAATATTTCATATAATTTTATTACGAATAGATTATAGATCGTATTATTAAAATCTCATTCAGAAAGTTTACTTTTAATTAATGGATAGAGCCTTATTTCAATGAAAATCATAAGTATACGAACACTTTTGGGAGCCACTGTGTGTAGGGTATGAGCAGATAAACAAATGACTGCAAATTCAGAACAAAAGATCGTCTTATTGAGAAGTTACGGCATGAAAAGTATTACAAATCAGTAAGTAGAATAGCCGTCTCTTGCAGCTAAACAAGCCATGGCATTGAATCGAGTAAGTCACCTATGACACCCTGCGAAAGATCATGCCACTGTCTTCGCAACTGGTAAGTTTATTCACCAGTGTTCCAAGACTCCTGCAATTGCCTTCCAAGCATGTCCCAAACGTACTCTGTTGGCGACAGGTCTGGTGACCTGCCAGGCCACGGAAGTACGTCATATGCTTGCAGATATTATTGGGAGAGTTGCGCAGTACGTGGATGAGAGTTGTCTAGCTAAGTTTGCTGCTTTTGTCTTTCATCTGTCAAAGCTACTACTAGAATATTAACCACAAGACGATGCTATGAGCTGCTACTAGAATATCAATCACAAGAGAATGAACATACGAAAATTAAGGTAATCATGAAGCACTACTCGTTACCGTTCAGCAAAAAAGAAATACAAATATAAATATGAATAATTAATTGTTGCCATCCAGCATAAAAGAAGTATAAATATTAACAAAACGTTATAAAGTTAATTTAATGAAGTAATTAAATACATGCACAAATATAAAATACTTGAAATACAAAAATAATTACTACTCATGCAATAACTGGACCACTACAATATGATGAAGTCAAACGTGTATATATCCCACACATGGCTAAACTGCGGCTCGCGAGCTACTTTCGATTCTTTGCCATCTGAAATGCGACTTGTTTTTAATAAATATAGTTTAATTTTTTAATACAAATGGAATTCGAAATAGAAATCCTACAGTGCCATATTTCTTTATTAATCTCTAATTTAATTTCTGATACTATGTATGTAAAAATTTGATTGGTTTCAAACTGTCCACTACTGCCTTACCATCAGAGGAACAAATACGTAAATTTACAAATAATAATTTCACTTCTGGTAGTTACTATTCCTGTTATGTTACTTTTTGAACAGATAATGGTCATCGGAGTACACTGATACGAAGTTAATCTAAAACGCAATGCTAATATTTTTATTTAATTATTCTCCCTAATATTTTTTCTCTCAAGTTAATTTTACTTCAGGCAGTATCTGCTTACATTTCCTGTGTGATCCCATTGTTCACAACAGTTGTGATCCACCTGGAAGATTTGTATTCACTCCGAGTGGAACGGTGTATGGTACACCAGGGTACCTGGGCTAAAAGCCCTACCTCATGTAGAATAGTTTTAAAATTTCGAATGTTAGACTTCAGATTAACCATATCTTATATTTAGTTTTTTTATATTATTATATATAATAATAGTATGTAAGATTAAGTATAGACGTTAATTAAGAACTTTTGATTGTGTTTTTGAGCTTTATGTAAGTATAGTATCATATCTGCAGGCCAGAAAGCCATTGAGCTGGTGATGAAAAGCTGAAAGGCAAGAGTTAGTATATCCAAAAAGCAAGTGCAAGAGAGAAGGTGCCAGGAAGAAAGAGAACAAAGTTACAAGTAACTAATGCAGGTATGTTAACATAATTAGTTTACAATGTGATAAATGAAATACAATGACCCAGGGGATGTTTACAGTGTGATAAATGAGATACAATGACACAAAGACAAAAAATTATACATGATGAATGAAATACAATGGCACATTTTATGCATGTCATAGAGTGTTACAAAACAGTGGGGATTAATATAAGCACAGAAGTTACATGATCCATACATTAAGTATGGCAAGAGGTCTATCTTTGTTGTCTAAATCATTACAATCATAAGTGGCTATTTTAATTGCAGGATTATTAATGACAAGTTGCCTTTTGTGAAATTTGTTTGCTATTTTATAATAAAAGGACCTGAGTACAGGGATACCCAGTTCCTCATGAATTTTGTTATTTCTAATGAACCACTGAGCGTTAACAATCTGCCTGAGGATGGAATTCTGTGCAGTTTGTAGTTTTCCCCTATATCTATTACAGGAATAAGCCCATACGGGACATGCATAACATAACAGGGGACGCAGAATGGATTTATAAATGAAGATTTGCTATTCGTTGTAGGGTACTACTTTTATTCAGTCTTTGAATGGCGTGAGTAACTGCTGAAGAAACCTGTTTCGCCTTGCAATCCATATAGAGCCCTTTTAATGTGGAAGAATTTTATGAGGATTTTATTTTTGGTGGAGCGAACCTTCAGCCTTGTGAGGTGCCAGGAGTGAACTTGGTAAGAAGACTTGTCTTAATTTTCTGGGGAACTCCTTCAAAATTAATTTCCTACCCCTAAGCAAGTTAGGCACTTTTATGCAATTTTTTCACAGATTTCTTAATCATTCACACTAATATACTTAATGAACACTCTTCTCACATGGAATTCTATCTTTAATTATAATTCCTTGCTAATCCTATGCAGAGATCCCAATTTGTTTCCCTAATTGTTGTGTATGCTGAAATATTTGGAGTCGTGAGAAGAATCACTGGTTTGACAACGACTAAATTTTAGTCAAAATGTTTAACTCCCATTTTATCAAATATTGTTATTCGAGACAGAGGTCTTTCACCTTGATCATCAAATTTTCGTATCAATAACGTTGCATCAAGCAATGAGGGATCAGCAGAACACAAACGTTTCTCTTTTCTCGAAGGTTTCTGTCAAAATCGGCGTATTCATATTGGTGAAATCTCTTTAGCTTGTGATAGTTTCTCGTATTTTTCGATTTCTTGTTTAATGACCTTCTTTCATTCTTCCTTGCACTAGGTTAGAGTCATCTAAAACGTTTCACCCCTTATTACAGCAGCTCTGCAGGTGCACCGAATGCCCCGGCTCTGATGCCAGCATTACACTTCTTTTAATGCGTTGATATTTTTCTGTCTTCCTAATTTTTGAGCTTCATGTCCGTCTGACACTTCTTTCTTTAAAACTTAGAAGTCAAACGAAAAGTTGTACAATGATCCACTGCTTGATCACTACAAATTTAAGGCAATAATGTGAAATTTTGGTCCCATAAACGTTTCTGTTTAAATTCTGATCTTGTATTTTCTAAAGTACCCTCTACCTACAGACTCTATACCAAACTCTATTTGACATTTATTTTATGTACACAGGTTATGTAACCCAATGTAAAGTTGTACTATGTAACCTTAGGCTGACAATAATCTATTTTAAACTTTCTGAGTTATTATACTTTGAAATTAAACACGAGATGGTAAGTCATTTGATCGCCTTTACGGGTTCAACAATTAGAATATGGTGGATCGGTACACCTATTTGGCAAGAGCTTAGGGACTAACCTATTGTGCACACGTCTGTCGTGTTACAAAAGGCCTACATATCAAACCTCTGTACATGTCGATAGAAATATGAAGTGTTACGCTTTCATATCATATCTGCATTTGTGAAATAAATTCATTATAGTAGTGACAGGTATGTTTTCTTTCTGTAACATTAGCTTTGATTTACCATATATTTGAAAAACAGCTAAAAAATAAACAAGTTGAAGAGTTTAACTGATAGACAGATGGAATATCTGCTCGAAGAAGCTTTTATATAGCCCGGCATGAAATACTAAATTTATTAGAAATAGTTATGTATGTTAAAAATTATCTTAATGATTCAAGAGGTGGTTTCGAGAATTTTCAATGATGCGCATGAACTTCCTTATCTATATCCAAAATTACGAGGACGATTCGAGATAGTTCCAAGAATTTTCAATGATGCACACCTTACTGATTACTAAAAATTCTAGCAGATTCCGTTGGATGCCACGCTGAAACCAGTCAGGGCTGTCATGAGAGGTACTGATTATTTAAATACCACTGAAATTGCTATCATGTTCTTTTTTTCGTGAATTCTATACTGGGCATCAGTAAAAGTAGTTATTCTAGAGTTTTGAGGAAAATTGTTTAAAGATTTCTTAGGTTATGATCCGAAGATTCGAATGATCTCAGTACGTTGATCCGTATATCGATTGTGTGGAGACACAAAATCACTTTTTAATCAAAAGCCTAAGACAAGTTAATAGTTTACTTTTAGATAACTATTTTTTCTCGAATAACAGTTTCTATACAGCAGGCGTTGGCGTGTGTTATTTAATTCATCCTTTCTAAGAGGCTGCTCATGAATTAAAAAAAAAAACTAAATTTTCTTTTAAATAATGATTTGTAATTTACTGAAATAATATTTTTGTGTAATTGTAAACCAATGAATATGCTATCGATTCCTTTTACTTCTAAAATAAAACAACAATAATTATAAATGTAGAGGTATAAAGGAAGAAGAAATATTTGGTTTCTGTAACTGAAGAAAAAATATTCAATTGCCCAGTACAAGAAGAGTTACAAATTTTTATTTTTTCGGGTCTTAACTTTCCTGAACACAAAGCAGTCGATATAAGACGTATTTATTCATATTTATATGTAATTATGTTAATCACAGAGTCATTAATTTACTTCAAAAGTTTCTTTATATTCAAAACCTGTCTCATTATTTTTGAAGCGATATATATTCGGCTCTCGAACGTTCACAAAATCTATCATGCGGCTCCTACCGTCTTAATGTTTGGCCATCTCTGATATATACATATATAAAATAATAAAAGCAAACTCAGAAGTAAGAGCGGCAGGAATTTTGATGGCGTAGAAGTGTTGATCCATATTGAATTTTTCCCCCCGGGGGTTGACTCAGGAGAATTCCTGGGAAGTACTGGCTAGGATCTGTACTTAGACAGTCTCAACCACGGGGGTAAAATATCAGGTACTATTGTACCTTATTCTTCACAGGACTAGAACCCGGGTATTGTGCCTAGGATGGGATCAGGCTCGACAGGGACCGTACTGGTACTGGCTTGTCCGCTCCCTTGGCTGTGGTGGAGCTGATATGAAAAACCAGGAGGAGGGCGTGGGACCATGCCCGTATAACCACAACGGTAAAGTTAGGGCGTCCCCGTCTCTCCGTAACGAGTGTCCATATTGAATAGGAAATTGGTGGCGAAGACAGATTATATCTTCATTTTTTATTTCAGTTTGTTGTGGCCATAATCAAGTTTTCACTTTAAATGTGCCTATTCCAAAAAAGCTTACATTTTAAATTAATTCTCAATAAGATAGATAGAGCAGACAGACAGCAGTCCAGCTAGGCCAAAGCGTTGAAAGCAAGTGCGTTATGTTCAGGGTAAAGTCGTAATTCAGAACTCAGAATTCGTAATTCTGAGTTGATTTTGGTTCTCAATGCATTTTGATTGGATATTTAATACTTCTGTAAAATTATTATTGACTGCTTGAGTTTCGGTTCCATTTACATCACCAGAATTATGTAAGAGTCATATGACATGGATTAATCTAGAAATGGCGCAGTGCAGACAGAGTTTACTATTTTTAGAATTGAGAAAGGAAATTTACGTTGCTAATTTAATCTTTTACATATTCTTTATTTTTTTTACATATATATGCAAAAAGAAACATAGTAATAGGCCTAAAAATTAAAAAGAAAATTTTTTAGTTCTGCGCCATAGCTGTAGGATTCAAGTAAATTAAACTTAAAGCATCTAAAGTTAAAATTACATTGGAATAAAATCAAGACAATTCCCCAACAATATTAATAACTGCAACCGTGGATAAGAGGTTTAACACATATCAATAATATCTAAATCTAACAACACGTGTCTAAACATATCAAAATTAAAATAAGAATTCATCAGTAGAACAAACTGGAAAAATAAAAATGCGGAAAGGAAAAAAAAATATGCAAAATTATAAGAATATAAAAATATAAAAATCAGTCTCCTTTTACTGAAACTCTAATTCAGAACTCATCAGGGGAAAATGAATTAAATACGTGTTCTTCTGGCACAACTGAGATCAAAACCCGAAAAAATGATTCAATTAAATTTTCATTAAAGACTTTAAAATGCATTGAAAACCAAAAACTCGAATGTCAAATGTATCCAAAGTTTTCCCTACCCGCTCTCTAAACACTTGGAAAAAAGAATAAAACATAACATTGGTCTTCCCACCATATGTGGATAAGTTCAGAGAGAGACAAACAGGCAAGGGGTAAAAATTTGAAACCATCAGAATTGCTTCATACTGTCCCTATGAATTTCTTTTAAGTATCAACTTCTTTGGCGCCCAAAAAACCCTGTCATCAATTTTCTGTTCGATGTGTCCTTGGACGTTTTCTTCAATTTGTTGTGAGATGGCTGAAACACTTCCTTCGATTCTTTGCTCCACAACAGAAACGGTCTTCTATTTGTTCTTTCACAGAAGAAACTCTTTATTGAATTTCTGCAACTTTATGTTCAACAACGTCGATTCTGCGTTCCATAGCCTCAAATTTATTTTCTATTATGCAGGTAATTTCTCTTTTCATGTCCTCTTGACCTGCTTCAATCTTTTCTTCCACAGATTTCATCTCTTCTTTAAAAGTTACTTGGCCAGCTTCCATCTTTCCTTCAAAGTATTCTTTGCCAGCTTTCATCTCTGCTTTAAAGGATTCTTGGCAAACTTTCATCTATTCTTGGACTGCTTCAATTTCTTCTTTAACAGAGTTGACCGCCCTTTCCCTCTTTTCTTGAAATGAGGCAAATGCAGTCATTAATTGTCTTAATTGGTTTTCCATCGATCTCATTACTGCCATTCAACCCCATTCCTGATACCAAAAAGAGTTGCGTGCGTGCGGGTTCGTAATACACTGACTACCAATAAGTATTTGGACACCTGTGATAGAAAAAAAAACTAACTTTATTTAAAATCAATAGTTGGTAGAGCCTCCACGATAGGTAATTACAGCGTGGACTCTCCGGGGCATAGTTTCCACAAGTCTTTGTATGACAGCTAGTGGTATTTTCTTCCATTCGGCTTGGAGAAGACATAGAAGTTCCTTCACCGATTTTGCACGGGTAGTGCAGCCTTGAATTCGGTGATGCACTTCGTCCCAGAGGTTTTCGATATGGTTCAGGTCTGGGCTCTGGACAGGCCAGTCCATTCGATGAACTCCATTGGCACCATACCAAGCCTTGGTTAACGTCGAAACATGACAACTGGCATTGTCGTCGTGAAAGTAACAGGGGTCCAACCCGTAAAACTGCCACAACGTAGGAAGCACATATCCAAAATAGTGCAGTAGGCATCGCTTTGAGCTTACCATGAATGGGGACCAAGGGTCCCAGCCCATACCAGGAGAAACACCCCAGACCATAATTCCACGTCCGTCGAACTTGACTGTTGGCACAATGCACTCTGGCAGAAGACGTTCTCCAGGTAGACCCCAGACCCTACTATCCGAACGGTAAAGGGTGAACCTTGATCCGTCACTCCAAAGAACCCGTTTTCACTGATCTACGGTCCAATTTCGATGTGCTTTGCACCACATTAACCGAGCAGCGCGGTTGGACTTTGTGATCAAAGGCTTATGGGAAGCAGCACGGCCATGAAAACCAAGCAGATGTGCTTCCTTACGGATGGTATTCATTGAAACAATACTCCCGGATACCTGTTGAAACTCCTCGCGGATGAGGGCCATCGGTTGGGTGCGGTTCTTCCGAATTTCTCTGGGCAGCACTCGTTAGTCTCTATCTCCCAGTTTCGTTGGTCTGCCAACTCGGGGCACATTCCGACAATCACCGCTCACCTTCCACTTCTTAATCACATAGGTCACTGTCGATTTTCGGTTCTTCAGATCGCTAGATATGTCCCTTAAGGATCGGCCACATTTGCGATACCCGATAATTATACCTTTCTCGAAATCAGAGAGCTTCGAACTGCGAGGCATTTTGCATGCGACTAAAGCCGATGCTGTTTCCTACACAATATATACCGGCGGAGTCCGTGACGTACCTTAGGACCGCAGATAGCGTCATTTGCATAGGTGTCCAAATACTTATTGGTAGTCAGTGTAGATTGAATGCACAAGTCCGATAAAAAGTTAATAAAATTTATTCTTATCACAAGAAATATAACAAAACCCTGGAATTTTCCTCAGAGATATCCTTACAAGTGCTCACAATGTCAGGCACTAATAATCAGTAAATCACAAATACGTTAAATAGAACGCAATTCAACCAGTAGTATAGTTTAAAGTACTAAAACTGTTAAAATACAAGGCAGTTCAAAGAGAAAACAAATTCAATTCTCACGGAACTAAAATAAATTGCAAGAGTAACTAAGCAAGTGAGCTGAGATTCCATTCCATTCCATTTACCTCTATTTATACGGGTCATAGCCTGCATGGATTTGCAGGCTTTTTGCCAGTTTTCTTTCTGTAAAGCATCCTGGAGGTAAAATTAATCTAAGAAGCTGTCACATAGACAGAATGTGAGTTTGTTAAAGGAAGGTGGCGCTTTGCCACTGAGGTGAAATTTGTCGTCGTGGGGTGGTGTGATATATGAGTTACATATAGTATGCAGGTAGATGACAGTATCAAGTGGTGAAAAATAAAAAAAACGTAATTTTCAAAGTACTGAGTATTATATCTTGGTTAAATGATATATTTACGGTATATACATGAGAAGTTAAGTGCATTGGGTGGTCTCATCACGTGAGCTGAGATGTTCCTCCTTTCTCTGCTGATAGATGTCTTGTTTTGCACCCGCTAAGTCTTTTTTCACAGATCGGCGAAAAATCAAACTAGGGTGCGAAGGAAAGGTATATAGAAAGAGGGAATTTCGTATTTCAGAGAAGAGTAAAAAGGAACTTCATATATTTTATACGAGTTCTAAAGGCCAGGAAAAAAATATGGGACAAAATAAATTAAAAATAAATTGCCCAAAAGTAAGGGAGAGAAAAAAAATAAAAAGGGCCTATAGGAAGAAAAGGAAAGGAAGTACGAAAAATGTCCTAAAATACGATTGTGTCCATGAGTGTAGTCAAGAGGGGAGGAAGCTGTGTTCATTTACAATAAATAGTATCTTCCAGGTGTGTGTAGTAAGTGTGTGTGATAAAGTTGAATAGATGTGATGATGTGGGAGGGATGTAAAAAATACAAAAATTTGGGGGTCCAGTCACGTAAAAGTCTAAGTCTAGTTTAGAAGCTAACCTTTGCTACGGCAGAAAACTAAAATCTGAAAAAATTTTTGTTTTATTATTTTAAAACATGGGAAACAAGGCAATATGTTTGCCTTTACCATGAGACACAACAACAAAAGACACATAATATCAGACAAAAGTATATACTAAGTAAGGTAACATTTAGTATTGCGGTTTCCAAACATATTCATACATTTGTTTTTCAAACAACCTCAGACAAAATCATAAATCCCTACACAGTGCAAGAGCATATCAGCAAAAATAAATAAATAAATAAATAGACTTTATTTTTATTTTAATGTTAATTAATGTTTTTATTTAAACATTATATTTATTTATTAATTTAACCATAATAATTAATTATATTTGTACTAGTTTAACAAATTGAGGAACGCTTTATATGCTCGTAATTCTAAGATATGCATTCAAGGAAATATAGATTAAGCTTATTGTCTCCTTCATTTGCGAACTGGGAAAAAAACTGCGATCGAAAACAGTGAAAGTGAAAACTTATAATTTCATCGATGCCCAAGATCGTCGAAATTTCTCAAAGGGGATCCGATGGGGAGTGCTAATAGACAGCATGTACTGATAAGGATAGCGTCACTAAGGTATAGTTACAGGAAAACAAGCATATGATTTTAAACAATTTCTAACTATTATTTAATGTCAGAGGCTTTTAAACATAATAAATAAATGAATTTAAAGGCACATCAGTGATACATATTTGATTTAGTTTAGATCAAAAAAAAGGCTAGTTATCTGAAAGTTCCTGTTTTCTTCGGATTGTAGAAGAAGGAACAGAGAGGACGATGGGACCTTTGTTTTGCACAGAAAAACTGTAACATTTGAGAAAGAACATTGCAGAGAAAAATTGTAATAACTTTTTTAAGGAAATGAGCCTTTTTCTGAAAAACACATATAAAAATTTCGGAGCTCTGCCAAGATGTTGCCCCCATCGTTCGTGATCATAGCGCCTTCGTGACTCTCTGTTTCTCTGCGAAAAAGAAATTGCTAATTATTCGAGGAATTTCGACCAAATAATGAGCAACTAGCTGTGCTAAACAGTCTGAAGCAACAGTATCAGAAAACCCTTAATGATACATTTAACACTCCCGAAAGCCTTGTAAAACAAGTTGAAAAAATAGCCATTTCACAAAACACTAAAAAGAAAGATGAATGGAAACAGATTCCCAGAAAACGCACACGAAGTAACAGTAACTCCTCGGTTGAAGACGGTTTACTCCCCTTAAAAACTGAATCAAAATTTGACTCTCTTCCTTCTTAGATAATATGGAACAAGACACTGAAATTGATACTTCTGCGAGTTACACCACAACTAATGCAATTAACGGCCACGACTACTGCAACACAGTATTTAAACAACAACATAAATACGCTGGCAAAATTCCACCACTTATTATCACAGACCCTGAAATAAATTGGAAAGAATTACGCAAAGAAATTAAAGAAAATTTAGGCATCGAAAAAGTTGAAGAAAAGATAGGAAACAAAAACTTCAGGATTAAGTTGTTTTCCGCCGACGACTACCGCAAAGTTTAGGATTGGCTTGATTTTCGAAAGATTCCCTATCACACATTTTTACTGAACTCTGACAAAGCAGTTAGAAGCATAATAAAAGGATTATTAAATGACACAGACCCAAAAGAAGTTGAAGAAGATCTTAAATTTCAAAACATCCCAGTACTAAAATGCAAAGAAATACAGCGCATGCGCAATGGCATAGCTGTTAACCTAGCCGTTTTTTAATGTTGAAACTCCACGCACTGAAGCTGGAAACATGTACGCCACATTACTGATATCAGACTAAAAGTGGTTTCGTACAAAAGCAGGTCCGGACCGACGCAGCGTTTCAACTGCCAACGGTACGGGCATACTTATCGTGCATGCAAAAATATTCCCCGGTGTCTCAGATTCGCCGAGAATCACAAATCCTTCCAATGCCCTCAAGAAGGTAAAGAATTCCGAGTGAAATGTTTCTTCTGTGGAGGAGGACATGCATCCTATAGTAAGGTATTCCCAAAAAGACCAGATATTCAAAAAATTAACGAAGATGAAACATTAAAAAATTCCCAAAATAAGCAAAAACAACAGACTCTGGCTACTCTCAGCCAATCACGTAATTTGGGCACTGTCTCGAACAACCAATCGTATGCAGCGATTACCCAGAGCAACTCAAAAACGGCTAACGACAGGATATCCCTCAAGAATAATAAGAAATCAATAAATAACGATAAACAAGACCAATCTTTCAAAAATAAACGAAAACCGGTAAACACAGACACAGAAGAACAATCCTTTGAAGAATTCACCGGGTTCATTATTGAAATTCACCAAATTTATCAGCAATACAAACAGGTATCTAACCCCGACTCCAGGCTCAAGATTGCAGTGGCAGCACTAAAGATATTCATCCAGAACGAACATGATTAATTACGCCCATACTGCTAATCCAAATACCATGCAACATATTAATTATGCCAAGTTTATGTTTTATAACAGCAATGGTATTAAAAATCAAAAAATTGAAATTCAAAACTACATCAACCAGCACAGTCTTGATATAATTTTATTAAGGGAAACCCACATCAAATTGAATGACAAATTTAAAATTCCCAACTACAACATCTATAGATCTGACCGTCTTCATAACCGTGGTGGCGGTACAGTTTTCTCATGAAAAAATTTCTAAACAGTACCATCTTTCCTCTTCCCCTCACGAGTTTTGAAGCAAGTGCATGTAATTTGAACAGTGATGATAAAGAATATCTCATCATTGCTGCTTATAAACCACCCAACAATAACCTCAACACTCAAGATCTTGACTATATTCTCAACCTAGTTCACCCAACTATTATTGCTGGGGACCTAAATTATAAGCACGCTAACTGGAATTTCAGGCGAAATAACCCTGATGGAATTATCCTTAATAATTACATCATCAACAACCCCGATATCAACGTTTTTGGTCTAGATGAACCAGCGCTTCTTCATCAAATCTTTAATACTTATGATGTATTAGGCATCTTAATTACCTTCAATGTTCTCAAACACCTTTTCTCTAAGTGGATAATGAAATTTCTTCAGATCACCTACCAGTACGCTTCACTTTATATGGCTTAAAGCATGGTCTTCCACCTACAAAGTGTCCTTTAATTGGGAAACTATGCCTATCACCTTGAAGAAAGCATATCTGCTACAACTAAAATGACTAATAGCAGCGAAATTCATGGTGCCACAGTCTATCTTAGCACTAAAATCAACGAAGCCATCAACCACGCCAAATTTATTTCAAAACAGACGAATTTTTCGCTTCAACACAATATTAGACAGAAAATTGCAGAGAAAAATAGACTAAGAAAAATTTATCAACGTTCCTACTCCACCCAAGACGAAAAAAGATTTAATGCTGCCAATCGAAACCTCAGAAAACTTATCCAAGAGTACAGAAACAATTGCTGGGATAACTTCAATAAAAGTCTTTCGCACACCGACCACTCTGTGTGGAAATTTGCGAAAGCTCTCCGAAGGAATCCCTCCAATATTGGACGCATTTTAGATGATAATAATACTAAAATTTATGATCCTGAGAAAATTGTCAACATCTTTTCTGATAACTATGAACAACAGTTTACTTTCAATAATTTCCCCCACCCGAATGATATCAATATAATCAATCACGTGACCGATTTCCTCTGCAAAGATCCTGAAAATATAAACAACCTGACTTCTCCCAAAGAAATACAGAAAATTATAAAGAAACCTAATCCGAAGAAAGCATTTGGGTATAACAACATCACTAATAAGGCCCTGCAATACCTCCCAAGGAAATGCGTTGTCCTTATTACAAATAATTTTAACGCATGTTTGACACTCAACAAATTCCCCCAAAAATTGGAAACACGCCATTCTAACTGTCGTTAAAAAGCCAGGCAAAGCTGGAAATCTCACAAATAACTTTAGACCGATCAGTCTTTTGCCTGCGATTTTTACTATTTTCAACCATTTAATCTAGGTTTTTTTTAATCTTTATCATCATTTTCATCTTATTATAGACTTTGCCCGACAATCTACTTCCCTATGAGCATTAAGATATACATACTTTCGCCTCAGACGAAAGCACAAAAATTTCTGGGACCTGTATTATTTTCTATTTTTACTGTACGTTACTGTGTCAAATCTGCGATAATGTGTAAAAGATATGCCATTGCGAAAAGATATGCCTGATGATATCTAATTGCTATTATTGCTTATCCAACGAAGACTTCATCCGTGGCCGATAGATGGCGCCTCGCCTTATCAACTTCTGCTGAAGACTTTGCTCATTTATTATAAGTGCACAGGATTTTTCCATTTTGATGGAATTTAACTAACTTTTACAGATCTTTAGGAGAATGATAAACATGTAGAGTTAAGGCCTTTGGGTCGAACACCACTTAACGAATGATGATCTCCGATCTCCGAGAGACAGACAAAGACAGATGTCTTGTTTTGCACCCGTTTAAGTCTTTCTGCACAGATCGGCGAAAAATCAAGCTAGGGTGCGAAGGAAAGGTATATAGAAAGAGGGAAATTTCGTATTTCGGAGGAGAGTAAAAAGAAACTTCGTATATTTTATACGCGTTCTAAAGGCCAGGGAAAAAAATATGGGACAAAATAAAATTAAAAATAAATGGCCCAAAAATAATGGAGAGGGGAAAAAAATAAAAAAGGCCTATAGAAAGAAAAGGAAAGGAAGTAAGCAAATGTCCTAAATACGATTGTGTCCAGAAAAAAGTATATTGTTACGTGCGTACGGGTTCGTTATATATTGAATGCACAAGCCGTTAAAAAGTTTACAAAAATTTATTCTTTCCACAAGAAATAAATTAAAATGCTGAAATATTTCTTCACAGATCTTCGCACAATATCACAATATCTCAAACGTTTAGCAAAAACTCAGTTCTAAACAGATAAAATAGTTCTATCTCACAGCGAAATCGCTACAATCAATACAGCATTAAGTAAACAAACAGCAGTTCGCTTTTTACAGCTACAAGTATAACAGCAACAACAACAACTGAGATGAGGAGTTTCAACTCGGCTTTTATAAGCTTTTTAATTATCAGTAGAACAATCACGATTTTTCTAGATTTTTCTGGATGGCAACAGTAATTACGAGATATTTATTTATTAAGCATTAAATGCACGCCCTCTTTTATTTTTATTGTTATTTTTTTACGATGTAGCTTTCTCTTCAAAAATCGTCTGCGTTGCTAAGGCAACATGAAGCAAATCTAATTACAATTCTAAATAAATAGCCAAATAAATGTGAAATTCGTAACAATATGTTAAGTAAGGTAACCTTAATATTGTGGTTTCCAAACATATTCATACATTTGTTTTTCCCAAACAACATCATACAAGATCATAAAACCATACACAGTGCGAGAGCATATAGGCAAAAATAAATAAATAAATAAATATCAGATTTTTTTATGTTAATTAATTTTTTAAACTTTATATTTGTTTATTAAATTAACCGTCATAGTTTACTATATATTTGCACTAGTTTAACTAATTGAGGCACATTTTATTAGTATATGCTCATAATTCTAAGAGATGTATTCAAGGAAATATAATAAATTAATCTTACTGTTTCCTTTATTTGCGAAATGAAAGAAAAATTTGCGATTGAAAACAGTAAAACTGCAATGTTTTACATTCATCGATGCCCAAGATTCCCTTCCCCCATCTCGAGAAATTCCTCAAAGGGGCTTAGATGGGGAGTGCTAATAGACGTCATCTATTGATAAGGATAGCGTCACTACGGACAGTTTCAGAAAAAACAAGCATATGTTTTAAAGCAATTTCTAACTATCATTTAATGTCAGAGGCCTACAAACATAATAAATAAATGAATTTAAAGGCACTTCAGTGATACATATTTGATTTAGTTTAGAGACAATAAGGCTACTTATCTGAAAGCGCCTGTTTTCCTTCGGATTACAGAAGAATGACATCGAGGAAGATGAGACACCTTTTGCAGAGAAAAACTGTCACATTTGAGGGCGAGACACTTCGGAGAAAAATTTTAGTAACTTTTGTAAGAAAACAAGGCATTTTTTCCGGAAAACACACATAAAAATTTCGGAGTTGGCCAAGCTGCTGTCTCCATCGTTTGTGACCACAGCGCCCTCACCCCTTTTCGATCTCCGATTAATCGGTGCAAAAGAGTAGAATTGCGGTTACAGCTAACGTAGTAGTCAATTACATTTATTCAAATTAAATAAAAATAGAAGAGATAGCCATTTATTTAATGTTAAGTGCACGTGCTCTTATATTTTTACTTTCTCGTTGTAGCTTTCTCTTAAAAATTACCACTGTGCATTGCATGGGGAAATAAAATAATTTTAATTATAATTCTAATAGAAATATCTAACTAAATACAAAATTCGTAACACTCTATATATCTACATAAAATCAAAATTTAATACCGGTGTAGGGGCATAATGTTTGGGGATGTTTCACTGCTGTTAGAATATGAAATTTAGGCTTTAATGAAAATAACATGGATTAATATAATTATATAATTATTTTTAATGAAACACATGTGAACCACTGCTTATCTTATAAGATTAGATTTTTTCTCTGTATCGAATACTAAATATGCTTTCGTGGCTTTAAAACTGCTAAAGAAACAGATCAAGCACTTAGAAATGCAGTTCATTTTAATTTATACTATAGATTAAGACTTCCTCATATGATAGGTAATAATTGGCACGTACACTAATGATAATTTAATTTGCTTTTTTCTTCTTTTTTCTTTAATTTTTATTGCTATTTTAATTGTTCTCTTTTTCCTTTTAGTTTCGCTTTTCACTTGCTCCTGAATCTGGCAATAAGCTTTGACATGAGAAATTGCGAAACTCGTGATCATGCTTCTCTTTAGAAGTAAATTCACGTTTTAATTTGGGTATAATTTAAATTGTAAGAAATTTAAGACTTGTAATTCAGTCAACAAATAACTTCTAAAGTTAATATGTGAAATATCAACGGATAATGTAAAATTTTTTTTGCAAGTTAAAAAGGTATTCTCTTATTTATATTATAATATAAAGGAAAGCGTTTGGAAATATATTCAATTCCGAAGTTTCAGTGCAAGACCGATCTACTATAAACATCCAAAAAACCGTAGTTGACGTTTTGAAGGGCCTATGGGAAGGGCGCTTCCCGTGACGTCAGCATACAGGTTATTAAACGCTTACGGGAGAAAAGAGAGTTGTTGTTCGCCATTTTGGAAAGGTCCCTAGAAATTGGACCTATTTGAACTAGTTGTCATAATCTGCCGCCATCCATCCCTTGTACCTTAACCAAAGCGTTATCGTTCTTAATTTTAAAAGTAACCCATTTGGACGGACCGAGGTAAGTGACTATTTTTTAATGTTACCAAGTTTGAAAAATAGTTATAGTTTTTTGTTTCGGTGAAAGTGATTGGAGGTCTCCATCTTTTGTGTGTTTTCATTGCTGAACGTATAAGTAAATTTTTTAACGTGATATTCCTTTTACTAAGGTAAGCACATGCAATAAATTTAAGTTTTAATGATTAATAATGATGATTGAACTTCTGTTCGAGCGACATACTGCGCAATATCAAAAGTACATGATTAGCATAATACAGAGTGCGCATATTATAGCTTTAAAAATAAAATAAGGAAAGAAACTTTTCGTTCTCGTTGTTCTAACCCAGGCAAGTATTATTGCATATGTGATTATTAGATATTTAAAGTATTTTTTCGTTACTAACAAATTTTTTGGTGTATCACCATTTCAAGTTTTTGTTGTGTTCGTTATAAATTGGTTTTCTGAATTTTTGAAAAAAGTTTTTTTTTTTTCCCCTTTAATATATGTGTGTTGAACAAGTAAACAAATGAAACACATTCTTATTATAATGTCAATTGTTTTATCTATGAACGCCCATAACTGATGTTCGTTCATTGACGTGTTTTCATGAAAACGGTGCCTACAGGCTTTCGAAACTATGGCGTAGAATTAAAAACGATGTATTTAAATCGTCTTTAGTTGTAGATTAATATCAAATCGAAATACGTACATCATTTTTCAGTATTTTCGTATATGCATGCTTTTAGAATAGAACTGTTTTTATTTGCATAATTTGTCATATTGTAGTTTTCGAGGATTCGCTTAGTTAGATTGATTATTTCCTGTCTTATATTTCCGAGTCATTACTTTTGTGTGTATCTGTTGCTTTATATTTGATAGAAGTTTGAAGGTGACAGGTTGCTGACCTTGTACCTTAAAAAATTGTGCAAGCTTTGTCATGCTGGTAGTTTAAATTTTGTGGTTAAGGAACTTTGCTCTGAAATTTTCAAGTATGATGATTAATCTTTTAAAACTCTGGATTACTTGTTTATACATCGAGAAAGGTTTGAAATATTTGTACTCACATCTGATTCTTTACCTTATAAAGTAATAGGTTTTAGTTGTGTGCTTAATCTAGTCTTTAATTAAGGCAACTGTAAAAAAATCATACTTGAATCATATTTTGTTATTTTTGCAAACAAGATCTGAATGAAACAATGATAAGATTTTAATTGTACTATTACAGTTCAAAATTTTGTTAACGTCTGTATCATTAAGGAAAGCAAGAATTTTCATTTGAAAAGCATTTTATAAAATTAACTGTGTTTTTTAAATCGTTTTCTGAGCCTTTAACTGATTTATTTACTTGCAGATTCAGTGAAATTTCTTTCTTTTTTTTTAATTTATTGACTTTATAAAAATAGGGAGCGGACCGTTCCCTGGGTGCAGTGCTCTGTACTCAATGACTTCTTCTGATCAGCATGTCTGCAGTTTCGGGGCTAAATCCAAAGGCGGAGAAAGGAAGGTCGAAGTATGTTGCACTGGACATAAATAGCCTTTATAAGGGAAAAAGTCTAGAAAACCCTAAAGCTACTAGTAAGTGCTTTTATTTGTGTCTTCAAGTAATGTAAAATTAATACTGAAGTATTCTTTTTGTTCTATGATGTGTCCTCGTAACTCAAATTCTTTGATTAATTTAAAATCACACTATATATTGATTTTGCAAACTTTGCCATTGCAGCTGAAAAGATTGTAAACCATTGTGATGTAAGAAAAAGCTTATAATAGCTTGATAGTGTAATTAAAAAATTGTTTGTAAATTTGAAACTGTATAGCCAATGAGTTTTTAATTCTAATTTGTGAGGTACTTTCCGATTATCTGCAACCCCTGTTCCCGGGGAAAAAAGGTAGTTATTTTTTTTTCAAAGTGGTAGGAAAAAGGCAAACAGCCATTTGAAAAATGGTTTCAGAATAAGAATTTTGTAAAAGAGCAATGAATAAAATATAAAAAGGAAAGATATGTAATAAAACATTTAACCTTTTCAAAAATTCTTTGTAATTTTTGAATTTTTTGTGATGTTCTCGCTTACACAACAGTGTTTTCGCTTAAAAAAAAAATTGCACAAATTTGAGCACTTGGCACTGTTTACACTATTCTTGCCATGCACACAGTGCTTTTTTTTTTTTCTGAATAAAATCAGTGTTGCATAATTTGGTTAATCTTTATTCTACAGCACAGATTGACAAATTATTTCTTTTTTGATGCCAAGATCGGCATTACGAAGAATCAGCACCATCTTGAAATTGGTCATTGGTGCCAATATCAAAATGGTGCCTATCCTTCCGCCCACTACACTAAAAAACAAGAAATCACTCGCACAAACTTGATGTCCATGTACACATCAGCCTATTTTAACTTTAAAAAAAAATCAGAGAATTGCACAAACTAGGCATTGTGCACTAATTTAACTTTATCCATGTACAGATCTATTTTCTCAAACAAAATCAGAAAGATTAAACTATTATGTTAATCGGAAAAAATTCGCCGCTGACTTAACACACAGAGACGAACCAAAAATACAAATTTCCTAACACAAAACATTAGTAAATGTTTACAATTGGGTGCCCCTTGTTTTTTGGCGATTCTTTTTTGACGTCAAGATCGGTGCCGAAAGGCACAATTTCAAGATAGCCTCTACACAAAACCAAACTAAGAAGTCAAAGAATTGCATAAACTCAATATCGATGTACACATTGATCTATTTTCACTTAAAAAATCCCAGAATTACACAATCTAGGCCTTGTGCACTGCCTTAACTTTGTCCATGTACATATTGATTTATTTTCACTTTAAATAAAAATCAGGAAACTAAAAGTTAAAACTATCATGGTAACCAGAAATGGGGTTTCATTGCCAAAACTGAACAAAATTTGTAGCTAATCGAAAGAGCACCTATTTCTACACTATAGCCAAAACATTAAACAACAAATCTTTTAACAAAACACAAATAAATAAAATGTCAATTTTTTTACATACCTTTTCTTCACGTGTATACATTGACACTTCCCACCAGCCCCTCCATCATACACTTCAATTAAATTTTTGGTGGTTTCATCTCATCCACTGTTAATGGCATATAAACACGTATAATAGCATCCAAGAAATCCGTAAATACAATTTTTTCCCCTTGTTCCTTCTGCACCACACATATTCGGCCAAATAAAAGTGCAAGCTGATCTTCGTTTTCTTCCTGGCTGAATTGCATTTAATTGTGCTCCACATTCCTTCTATTTTATTAATATTGGCACCAGTATCCGGATCCTTAAATTGCATACTATGATTCACGGTTTGCGGTCCAAAGCCTTTATCTGAAAGGCAATTGTATGCCTTCCAGCAGTCAGAAATTATTCTTGTCTCTGGAAGAATATAATCATTTATAACACTAAGCAAACATTCAGACAACCTTTCGGGCACCTATTTCATAAAACATTGTAAATTCATAAACATTGTAAATCTCCGGTCCATAAGGGTTACTATTACAAAAAGTAGCCAAAATATCAGCTTTTTGGTGATATTTGCACAATTTTCCCTAATGCTAGTTTTGTCAACGTTAGCGTTACTGAAAAACTTATTTCACTCAGAAGGCTTCCAGATTTCATGAACAACCAATACCAGGGGATTTTTTTCAGACAGAAACCAATCGGAACCATACCATACAATAAATATCAACTCGCAATTTTGATGCCACACAGATATTATGCACCAAAGACGGTTCATATACTATTCTCTGTAGTTGTATATGAGGATAAGTCTAAGTTCACAGAACTTTACTGATATATATTCTTTTCTCTGACAATAAATGAAGTGAATATATGTTTAATACAAAATTCCGCTATCTTCAAATAAATCTGACTTGTATTCTGACACCATTTTTTACATTGCGTTTCGATAAAATTATATCATGTTGAGAAATACAACTTCATGAAGTGCTAATTTTTGTGTTTGGGCAAGACTGTATAATTCAGGAAAAAAGTTGCACTTTCGTTTCGTGTTATTAAACTGAAGTCACATTACTATAAGAAAATAAAAATATGCTTGATGCAAAAACAAATACCAACCAGGAAAATGTCCATCAAATCTGGAAGGTAAAATCTGGGTGTACCGAAATGTACATCTCTTGCATGCTTATCTGTGTTACCACATTTCATATTGTAATGACCTTATATCATGGAACTGTTCTGGAGACATAGCCTGTTGTCTTGTGAATAGTTTTTTTTTGGGGGGGGGGGAAGATAATAAAAAAAAAACTTAATTGCTTGTTTCCAGAATTAATCTACATGTTTTGGGAAATGTTTTTCCTTGTGCATCAGTTGATTTATTTTGTTGATGCATGTAAATTTATTAGCTGTGTGATATTGAGCTCTTTAATGTGTATTTTGAATACTATGTAATTTAAAAAAAATCAAATTTATGTTAGTTAAAATTTTCCAATTGTTAAATTTTTGTGAGCCAAAAGTTTTCTTTGCGAATCCTTTTATTTCAACTTCTGTCTAAATCTATCTGTGGGTGCTATCTGTAAGATCTAATTGTGGGTGCTTGTTTTATTCGTTCAAAGGTAGCTATAATAATTGCAGAGGAATTACTTTTATATTGACATTTATTTTTTTAAACTGTTACTTAATTTCTAGTGTTCTTAATAATTCCCGAAACAGTGATTAAATTGTGCTCCAGCAATTATTATCTGCTTTGAATTTTGTATATTTAGTTTAATCAAGTATAGGATCCTTCAGGAAAATCCCCTGTATGGGTTGCAGCACTTGTCAGGGTTACCATGTTCTTGATCACATATACTCTTGTAATGTAAACAAATCCGAAATTTCGCTAAGAGCCGCATACAGAAACATCCCTCAAGTACACATATAATATAGAATAAATTAGCTATAGAATTTGTTTCACTGAAAAGATAAAAGTAGTATATGTGTTTGAAAATGGTATCTATTTAAATCTTCCGAGTTAAAATTACTTATCAGTACTAATACTAATGATCTATGTTGTGAAAAAATGTGAAAGTAATAAGTCTAACAGATGAATAAAATAGACACAAAAGGTTAAAAAATATTTTAGTTGTTCTTTCTTGTGATCAGTAGTAGCAGTTGTAATTTCTTGTAATCATTCAGTAGATGCAGTTTGTAATGGCTTATATGTAATTCGTATATTTTATCTGATTTTTCTGCCTCATATTCTGCAAAGTGTAATTTGGAGTATAATCCTCTAAGTAACAAGCCAGGAGCGTGGCCATGGCATTCTGACGTGTTTCGGAAATTATTAAAAAAATACTTCGAAAATACCGACTTACCTTCGTGAATAAACATTTTATTTAGTTGTCTTAAAATATTTATCTTATTGTTATCCTAAATAAGCATAAAAATTATATTACCATTAGATATATGTATACTTAATTTGGTTTAGTATTGTTGGTAAAGTTAGTATGAAGTTGATGTAGTATTGTCACCGACAATACTAAACTGTAACCTAGTCTTTGCAGGTCAGTAAGCAGAGGTGTAGTTCACGTAATGAAGCATGTTCCAAGTATGTAGTTCATGCAATGAATTGTGTGCAGTTCATACAGTGAAGCATGGTTCTACAAAAATGTGAGTGTTTGTAATGACTTGTTTACAGAGCAAGTGCATCAGCATCACAAACAAGCAAAGGCATACAAGGGAATGTGCTCAAGGAATTAAATCTGTGAAAGGCAGTGATAGCATTAGGAATATCTATTATTTTTGTGTTCTTTGCCAATAATTCATATTCATTTGCCAATTTTGCCACAGTTTAAAAAAACTTTTCAACAATTTATAGACAGTTATAAAAATAATGGCTATAACATCTGTAACTTCATTTGTAATATTTAATCAGCCGTTAACGATAATGCTGTATGACAGGTGTCATAAGGGTTTTGTAGAACATTTTGAAGCAAGCATAACAAATTTATTCACTGTGTATTTGTTATTCATCATCAGCATTTTGTTGCAAAAAGTCTGAATGAATGCTTGCACACATTGCTTCGTTACAATATTAGTAAAGTCGATATGACAAACAACTGGTCGTCTTGCATACAGACCTGCGTTTTGTAGGCATCTCCACACTGTGGTAACTGAGATTCTTGTTCCTATTGCCACTAAATGATCTGTCATGAGCTGAGGCACAGTAATGTTATTCCTCCTTCGGACCGAAAAAATGGGCTAAAATAGTTCTCCTGTAGGTATTGTAACTCTTGGTGTGCCTGGGACATGTCTTCTAGATGCAAAATTCGAATTCTCACATTCAAACTGATTCTGTAGTCTGTGGACCACACTATAAGAGACATTGAGATGTCTACCACCATCAGTGAGTGACATCCCCATTTCCATTCATCTGATTGATCACCACGTTAGTGAATCAGCCAGACACCTCTGCTGGATATTGTCAACGAAATTGCTAATAACAGTTGAAGATAACACTTGTGAATAAAATTTTCAGTTTTTTGCATGTTGCATCTTCTGTATAAGTATTCATTTCTATGAAATAAAAGTGGTAGCTTTGTTTTTACATATATTTTCTTAAACTTTGTTAACTGTCATGCATATAAACTCTGAATTTAAATGTTACTGACAAATGGTGAACTCCGAAAAACATGCTGTTCAACTTTTGGAGGACAATGTATTTACAGAAATGCTTCAGGCAATAAATTAGAAGATTTACAGCTCTCGTATTTTTGTTTCTTATGTATCATGCAAAAATTCTTTTTTAATGAAAGTCTGGGAGGGAGGGGAATATATATGTTATATTTTCCTGTTACTCACAAAGATATATAAAAATAAACATTATTTATCCAGCAGTTTTTTTACAGAAAATAATAAACCTCAGTAATTTCACTGTCCTTCAGAGCATCTATACGGTTTTCATGATTTCTTATTCATCATAAATTTTGAACCTTCGTTATGTTTCCCATTTCTTATGTCAGTAAATCAATTTTCACAAGAAGAAAGAAATAGCAGGAGTGTTGTAATTAAGAACAATTATATAGGCCACCTATCAATGGTAGACCTCTTCTTGGGAGTAGGCTAGCAGTTTGGTTTCAGTTTTAGAGAAGAAAGGAATGTTTCTAAAATTTCTACTTCCATGTAAACACTGAAATTCTTTATTATTTATTTAAAATGTTGATGCCGCTTTGGTAGATGGGTGCAAGGGTTTTTGGTGCAGTTGTGCGTTTTTTACAATTGCCTATATCTTGAAAAATGTTGAGCATAGCAAAATATTCTAAACCTTAAAAATATGCAATATCATTGAAAATAATATATTAATTTTCTTGTTAAAAATGTCTTTTTTCAGGATGGTGGGCGATTGTTACTTTAAAACGTTTAATGAGAGTACTTTATTTTGATCCTATGCTAATCGTATGCTGTTTTGAAGTGTTTCAATTCAAGTAATATTTTAATTTAATATAATAGTTATTTAAGTGTAAAAACATCTGCGGCAGTAAAAAATAGGTCAGCCATTGTTGAAAATAATTTTTTTTTATAAAAAATGAAATATGCATATACGAAGTAATATGAAAATATGTACTTATGTTTTTGCCGAGTGTTTAAGCATATATTGGAAAGTGCCACCGTTAAAAAAATCAGTCATAATTCCAATGAAAAAGATTTGAAAAATGAAAATTAAAAGAACAAATCAGAAAAAAACATTTTAAAAACCAAAAACTTTATAAATAGTTAAAACAATTTATATCCAAATTAATGAGTTGTGTAAAACCTAAAAAGCCATTGCTATCCAGAGATTGAGTATAATCCAGAATGGAACAAACTCTAAAACCTGTTTGTATGGATAACTGAATAAAATTTGGAAAATAGCATGGTAATGCACAATTACCCTTTAAGCAATCAATGAGCCAGTAATCAGTTTTTCAAATAAAAATGCAAAATTAAATCCTATTTTAACAGCCATAAACGGTATTTTAAAAATATTTATAAGTATTAAAATGCATTATTTGAAAAATGTCGTTGATTACATCATCCACAGCATAAAATAATTTGAAATGTATATAAAAAAATTGTATTTCAAATATGAAAGCAAAATTAAATCGATTTTTAAAATTTAACAGCCGTAAATAATATTCAAAATACAGAATTTATACGTATTCAAATGTATTAAAATACATTATCTTTAAAATTAAATGCCATGAAATGCCTCAGCACTCAAACTGTGGGTTACCTTAAATCATTGTTCCAGCAGTGGACTATCATAAGTCGTTCCAAAATGCTATGCTACCAAAATAGGATCAAAATGTTTTTTGGGGGGGGAGCGGGGGAGATTTTTTGGTTGCTTATGTTGCTATGTAGCATTCAAAAAATTAATTCAATGATTGCCGTATAGCATTCAAAAAGTGAGACTAGCAAGATCTTATGAAAATCTAAAATAAACCAGTTTTATCTTGGCAGAATTGACCTCTTTTGCAGGTGGGTTGAGTGTTTTGTCCATTGCAAAAGCGTTGTGGGATTCAGATGAATGTGGGAAACAGTGCTATGAAGTCTGTTATAAATTTCAAATTCTGATTCATTTTTAAATGTTCTCTAAGAAGCCCAAACTGTAACTGAATTTTTGTGTTACTATTAGTAATATGAAATTGAAATAGTTTTTTTCTGTTTGATAAGAAATAAATGTTCAGAGTACTGAAAATCTGAAATGAAGCATCCTGGTTTTTAAAGTTTGCTGATTTTGTGTATATTATTTTATACATTTTTAGCATATTTTTGCATATTTGTAAGAATGCATCGGACGCCATTATGTAGATATTAGAATGGATGGGCTACTTAATGAATTAAACCTTCTTCGATACACACAGAAAAAAAGCATTATTATAAAACCTTCATTATGTTGATTTGAAACTTCCTATTTCTTACGTCAGTCACAGGAAGAAACTAGCCGATAAGTCACTTTTCTCTCAATCATGTTTATCAATTTGAGATTGAACAATCATTTTAAAGTTTTTGCTACACGATTAAAAATTTCTTCTGTTTATTAATATTTAAATGTTGGCAGCTATTAAGAATTATTTCTAATAAGTTAATGTTTTTGATTTTCTTGTATTTGTTGTTTCATTTCCTTTCTCTATATAAATTAAGCATCTTATTATCATTATTAGTAACTTGGACTTTTTGATTTATTTTTTCATGCACTTTTTTATTTGGGTTTTCATTTTCTTATTAAATTCAGTTCTTCAAAATGATTTTTATTATCAAATAAAAATTGTCCCCATTTTTTTGTGAGTAGTAAAACAGGTGAATATTTGTCTAAACCAAACATATTGAAACTTCTTGTCTTTAAAAGTAATTTTAAATGCTTTTTCAGATACAAATTACATTCAAAATACTTACTTTATATTGAGTAATGCACTTTTGTAATGTTTAAGAGAATTGAGAGTTCTTTGCGTTAGCATTGGCAACAGTGTATTTATTATAAATGTGGCGTTATTGCAAACTGAAAATAGTGAACTCTTCTAAGAGGTTTTTTGGTGCTTTTTAATTTTCTGCAACCCCTGTTTCAACATTTGGTAAAACTGTTGCCATCTTTATATTCTAATATACTCAAGTCATTGCCAATCTAGACATGCACATATTACATCCATGATTGTTGCAAGTTATTGTTGGGCTGATTTGTTTCATATTGGAAATTATTATAAATGAGGTTACTTAATGAAAAAAACTTAAGAACTTTAATGTGTAAACAACTGCTGTTTTATTCATTATCGAAATAAAAATTCATTACAGCAGTTAGCACTCTTGAACCATTTTCTAGCAATTTGATAATCAGAATTCGGTGAACTTTCTATGTGTATTATTGTCTTGTATGCCTATTTAAAGTATGTATACTATTCTTAAGTTGCAAATGTGATTTCACCCAATTTTTGACTATGTTCTTAACCAAAAACAATAATTTTCCCTATTTATTAGTAGATCAGTTGCTGAATCAGTTTATTAAAAATTAAATGAAGTTATTGTAATGGATAAAATGTGACAGAAGTAGCAAAAGTACATTACTTTGAAGGAATGTAAAATATTCTTCTTGATGTTAGTCTTTTGTTTGCTTGAAAATTCGTGAAGCTCTGTTCGCTTTCAAGCAAGCAGTTCTGGTGGAAGACTTGGTTTTAAAAAGGGAAATTTAAATCCTATAAAGAAAATTTAGATGTCAAATTAAAAAGAAGAAACGTAAGCCAATTATGCTGTCATATTTTTTATGAAAATTTATAAGTTTACTTTTTTAAGTGCTTCACAGCATAATTTTGATTCATTTTTATTTCATATAAATCTTTTACAGAGAACTGTAGTTTGTTCTTTCCTACATGGGTTTTGACCAGCATAAAATCTTACAAAATTACTAAAATGGAAGTAGAAAAATAACAAACATATTATAACCTGTAACATTGAATCATAGGTACTATTCTGTTATCGTGACCTGATTTAGAAATGTGGAATATGTTTGTGCATGTGTACATACACACATATATTTGTGCTTACATAATACATGCATTTGTTTCTCTGGCCCTGATAACAGAACAGTGCCAAATAATGTTATGAGCAAATTTAATAACTTGAAATTGTGAATTGGGAAGTGACTTTTTTGTCATGTTCCTCAATTTGAGTTTGAATAATCCTTTTAAAGTTGTTATGCAATTAAAAATTTCTCGATTGTTGTTTTGAGGTTGGCATGCATTAAGAATTACTTTTAATAAATTAACTTGATATATTTGTTTATTGTCATATATTTGTTTAAGATTTAATGTTTTAATTAATATTAATAAAATTTTTTTTAAGTACAACCCAAGCATGGATTACAATCACTGGGGAAAGTCGGCACTGGGCGCCGTATGCCTCCTCCTGCTAATTTACCAAGTTTAAAAAGTGAAAACAGTGGTAATAATCCAAATATAAGCCTAGTTCCAAGTGGAGGTCAAGGATGGGGCAGTACCACCAAAGAAAAAGGGAAAACAGAAGAGACCAATGGAAATCAGCAGCAATCACCGCAATCGCAGCCAGCCTCTTCACTATCGCAAACTACACAGAAAGTAAGTTATTCACCCTCCCCCCTTTTTATGTGTGCTTACACCGGGGTGAAGTGGATTCATATTTTAAGGATATACAAGTATATATAAATGAGTGGATTTTCCCGTGGAGAATATTGAATGGATGTAGTTCTTACGCTTTCCCTTCTTTGTTTTAAAAATATAGAAATTTAGGAAAAAAATTAAAATACAGATTTACTCCTGTTTTATTACGGATTTGCTTCCTTTTTGGGTGTGCCAGCTGATATAGTAAGAATAGCAGAGTGTTAGATATTGAACTCTGTTATGTTGCATTACAAATAACTGCATTAAAGTTGTGTCATTGATTCAGTAATAATTCCACAAAGAACGTATTTTTTTTTTTTGAGGGGGGGGAAGAGGAAAGAATAGTTTGTATTATATGATTAAGGCATTTGGCAAGTCCATTATTAAATTCCAAGACAAACCCTCTGTAATACTCAACTCTATGGGATGACATCTGACTTAAGCTGTCGAAAGATAATGAACAGAATGTCATCTTGCAAGAGAAAAGTACTACTTACCAGCCATCACAACCAAAGTGTGGCTGGCGAATCAAATATAGTCAGTTACATTTTAATATTTTGTACAATTGGGCTACTTAATGCTAAAGATAAAATAACTTTTACATTTTGATTCGCAGCACTAATTTGTCCAGAATCTACAAGTGATTCTGTTGAATCACTGATAGCAGTTAGCTGTCCCCCTCCAAATAAGGGGGAGTGCTGTTTTACTTCTATTGGAAAGTCAGAATGGCGCTGCAAATAAAAGAAAGATTTATGGAGTCAAAATTGGTTCACTGGTTTGAACTTCTTTTTCTTTCATTTTTTGGATAGCTCTTCAGTTTATTTACTTCTAGTACCAAGAGCTATGAGACATGAATTACTATGCATTTGTTGATTGGAATAATTATATATAAGCAATATGGACTTGTGTGTTAATATCTTGGCTTTCACTGATTCTAATAAATCATAAAAGCAGACTAAACTCTTTTTTACCCATGGAAAATATGATGTAGCTTATATTCTTTAATTCCAGTTGGTATTCAGCACAATCTGCTGTGATCCAAAAGAGTATTTCCTTGTTAGCAATGTCTGAATATTCATAAAAAAACTTTCATTGTAGCAGTGTAAGAAAAAATAGCAGAAATAACAACACATGTTGCTGTAAAGGGTATATATGAATTAGCAGCTGTCAAATGTGAAATATACAAATTAACCATAAATACAGTTTTACTTATCCTGATATGGGATGCTATATACAGTCGATGAAAGTGCAAAAACGGAAAATAAATGTTAGTACTGCACTGCCTTCCACCATCTAGAATATCTGTACAATTAAGTTCATGGCATAGATTGCATCAGAAGATACTAATATTTTTGGGACAACCAGATAAAATCAACAGCTTCATGCCTCGTCTTTATTTTGAAATAAATCAGTTAAAATCCATTTCATATTCTTTTCATATTTTTATACTTGCATTTTGCTTTGAATGTGATACAGTAGTTGTGTTTTTCATGAATGTATATATCATGTAGAGTTGCCAATTAGTTAAGATTTCACACCAGTGCTTAATTATATAATATAAGTAGTATTTTATGAATCAGAAAGAATCCAAATACTTTACTATATAAATTTATGAATGCTGGTAAAAAGGTGTCTGCCGATACTTCGTTTTGGGTGAATTCTTCTGTTTAAAAGTAAAAATTGATTTTAAGTATATATGTGTTATCCGATCAATGAGTGGGCAGCTGCAATTAAGTGCTATATCATGATTCGTTAACCTTTTCAGGATAAAGAGCAATTGCACATGTATAGCTGGGCCATAAGTGAAATTGCAAAAAGGTGGAACATATTTTTTAACTGTGTTCTGTAGAGTATATATGTTGTATAAGTTTTATACTAAATTTTGGTTCTACTCTGATATAAGTCCCCGGTTGCTCCCCGGATATATGTGGTTGCTAAATGTGTGATGTGTGTTCTGTGTTGGTTTTTGGCGGGATTTTTTTGGTATAGCAATCCTTTTGATGTTGAAAGTTGAGTAAGTACCGTGGTTTTGTTTTGCGTTTGGAGTTTCGGTGTGTGCGTGGGAATGGCGTGTCTTAGATTGAAGAAAGTGGTTGAAAAGTTTCAGCCGCGCAGTATGGATTGTGTTCGGGATAAGTTTAGTTTGAGACGGTACGATGTGGGTGTAGTTAATGAATCTTTTTTTCGGTTTCTCATCAAACATTTTTGGTGAGGATTTTTGAAGCCTAACATGACGTGTCATAAGTCCGAAAGAATTTTGAATGGTAAGTGAAGCTATGATTTTTCTCGTGTATTTCAGGGAATGTTAATGCATTTTGTAATGTTTTTAATGAATATTGTATTTAAGATGATTGTGTTATTAATGAATTATTTCTTCACAGTTTGTGTTTATGCTTACAGTAAATATTTTTTAAAATTTATTGTTATTATTTTAGCTTATTTTAGCGAGGTTTGCAGAATGTCATGATTTCTGCTTAGTGCCACGAATTCTGCGCGGTGCCATGAATTCTGCAATTCTCTGATGTTTTTTAAAGTTAAAACAGATCGCTGTGTACATGGTTTTTAAGAGAATTATGTTATTAATAATGAATGATTTGTTCACTGGTGTGCTGGTAGAAGTATATTTTTGTGGAAATGTATTGTTATTTTAGTTTATATTAGCGAGGTCAGAGCTATGCGATTATTTCAGCGCAGTGCCACGAATTCTGCAATTCTTTGATGTTTTTTAAAGTTAAAATAGATTACTGTGTACATGGTTTCTCGTCAAACATTTTTGGTGAGAAACTTCACACTTTTACTATGTAAATTTTTTGTTTTTATTTCGGACTTATAGCATAAATTGTGTGTAAAAATGTGGTTTTTGCACACGTGAAAACCGCGTTTTTGCAGACATTTTAGGCTTAAAGTCCGAAATGTAAACAAAAAATTTAGATAGTAATGCTGTGTCGTGGAGTTTCTCGTCAAAAATGTTTGGCGAGAAATTTGTCGCCAACCGGGGACTGATATAAGAGTAGTTCTTAAAATTTTATTATATACTTTGTATAATTCATTTTTTGTTTAATATTTTTATATTGCATGTTATTTATTTTTTTCAGTATTTAGTTCCATATTAGTGATTTTTGACATTATATAATTGGCAGTAAACATTTTAGATTTATTTTTAGTGTCATAAATTCCAAAACAAAGAACTGCACACAGCCTTACGTTACAATCCTTGCAATCATAGTAGCTCATTTGCCTTTTTGAAGGGCTTTTGCATGAGTGTGACCAAGCAAAGCATCGCCATCGCACTTTCTTCATTTGAACAAAGGACTTTGTCTTTAAAGAAATTAAATTTAGGTCTCCCCCCCCGACTCCAAAACTAGTACCACCCCAATGTTTATTTTGGGCAATGGAGAATTTTTGGTCATTCTTTTTGAACTTTTTATTGCAATACCACAAGTATTTGTTCGAACTCTGAAGAATGTAATATTATTTCTAAGAATTGTTCATATTTTATTATTTGTAAAAATAAATGTTAAATAAAAAATCGCATAACAGTATGCAAAAGCACAATGTTAGTATCGTTATCAGTTTGTGTGTATAAGTTTGTTTTGCTATGTTCATATAACTTGTCTAAAAATTAATTCTTTAAATTTTAGACAAGTAGAACAAAAAATCGCATAGCAGTATGCAAAAGCACAATGTTAGTATCGTTATCAGTTTGTGTGTATAGTTTGTTTTGCCATGTTCATATAACTTGTCTAAAAATTGATTCTTTAAATTTTAGACAAGTACAACAAGCACAGTTGCAACATCTGGAGTAAACAAAACATGGAGCAGTGTCACATCAAACCAAGAGGATGGTGGTCAAGAACGGAACTTCTTGGGCCAGCAGTCGCCATTTTTTCCTCAGGAATTCCCCAAGTTAGCTGGTGGAGATGCACCAACCGAAGGCAACCAGAAATCAAATGTAGATACTCAGTATGGACCAGGACCAAGTCTAAGACCACAAAGTATGTTCTTTCCTATCTAATTAAGCTTAAATATAATTTGCATGATTAGATTATCGTAAGTGGATCCAGTATAAATCATGAGAAATTTATGTGCAATGCTGTGTTAGGCATTTCATATATAAATGTAGGAAGCAAATTTCTGGAATTAATGTTTATTTCTGTGATTTTTTTTATAAGGTCATTTTAAGCTTTTATTGGAAATTAATTATGCAGGCTATATGTTTGTATAATAGTTAACCATGTATGTTCAAGTTGAAAGCATAATAGCATGCATGAAGCTTGAAATAACCTCCGATATTCGTTTTAATTTTAAATTTACTCTCAACTGCTACTTTTCTTTATTTGTATCTTAAACTAATTTTTAAAAAATGCAATTTAATATTTTTTTGATAGCCGAAGGAAGCTGGGGTCGAGGCACATTGCAGCAGCAGCCTCCTGCTGGATCGGCAGGCGGCCAGCAACAGAGCAGTGGCAGTGGCGTGAACGGCTCGCAGGTGACCTCAGAAACCCAACCATTATCTTCTCAGACACATATGCGAGATCAACGACAATATTCCACATCTCGAGGTGGGCCTATAACAAGTGGCAGCATTGGAAGTGTCACTTCAGGGTCAACACCTTCTGGACCACCAATGGGACCAGTACCTCCACTTGGACACGGTCCTGGCATGGGTGGGCAGATGGGACCTGGGTCCGCCCTCCACCCACCTCCACAATTCAGAGGAATGATGCCTTCATTCGTAAGCTTTATTTTGTATTTGATTAAAATTGAAACCAAAGTCTCAAAATTGCTGTACTTTTGTAATGAGAAATTTATATAAGAATGTTCATGTATTGAAAAGCTTTGTGTTGCAAGTAATTTTTGTTTAATTTGTATGTTATTGCATGCTGTATTTTAAGCAGCTTGGGAAAACTTTATTGCAATTTCAAAAATATGTGAAAAAAGGCATATTTTTTAGATGTTTGGGAGAAATACATATTCCTCTGGATATCCTTCTAACTACACAAATGTTCCTCCACCACCTCAGCAGAATGCCCGGCCACCTTACCCATATTCAGAGAATAGGTAATTATCTGTTATATGTATTCTATAGTTATTGAATATCTTATAAATTCTGAATATGCGTTATTAAATTGGTATGTATATGCTTAGTAGGCGACCACAACCAGTTCGTCCTCTTGCGGAAGAAGAAGCCTATCAGCGTCCTGCAGCTATAATTACTGAAAAAGCTTTAAAAGGTTTTGATGAGATTCTACAGAATGATACTCAAGATACTTGGGCTACATCACATGGAGAAATTGATTACAAGTATTTCATTGATTATAATTCTTTGAATTATTTCTTTAGCATTCTAGTAATTTACAGCTACCGTATATACCCGCGTATAAGTCGAGATATTTTGGACAAAAAAAAAGACTTCAAAGTGGGGGGCGAGGTCGACTTATACGAGGGGCCATAAAAAATTAAAAGAATTGGAAGTTCAAAAATTTCTTTATATAATGCAGTTGTTTTCCTCCCGCACTCAAATTGGACGACTTATCAAATAAGTCACTTACTTGAAGTAATTTCATGACTTAAATTATGTGACGAACTAATCAGAGTTTCTTACTTTAACTAGAGTAAGTTTCGATTAAACTAAAGAATTTTCGGCCCCCGAACAACCGATTAATATCGAGCAATAAAAAAGTTGGCGACGCTTTTGCCTGCTGGATGCTGATTGGTTGTTCGGGGGCAGAAAGCTCTTTAGTTTAACATCCAGATTCGGCAGATTCTTTGCTAGAATCACGTGCCCCACTGTTAAATCTTACTCGCTCTTGTCAGTACGTTTTTGTTTCTCTTCTTATTTCTGTTGATATGGCTGATTTATTGGTAGTTAAACAGAAACGTCAGTCATACGCTGCTGGAATTAAGTTAAAAGTTATTTCTTTCGCAGAAGAGACTAATAACTGTGCTGCTTCTCGTCAGTTTGGGGTTGACGAAAAATTGATTCGCGATTGGCGCAAGAATAAAGTTACAAAAAATCCCGAAATCGAAAAAGGCGTCGCGACATGGAAAAGCTCCTTTTCCAGAACTCGAAAATGACTTGTATGCTTGGGTTTTAGAGTGCCGGCAGAATGGTTTCATTGTCACTAGAACTGGCATACGTTTACGAGCAATGAAGCTTGCAAAAGAAGAAAAGTATGGTGTTCCAAACACGTTTCGTCCATCAACACATTGGTGCACTAAATTTATGAATTACCATGGTTTGTGTTTACGCCAATGTACCAAACTGGCGCAAAAGTTACCATCTGATTTGGAAGCAAAGGTTATGGAGGTTCAAAAATACATTATAGATGTAAGAAAAAGGAATTCTTTTGAACTTTCCCAAATAGGGAATATGGACGAAACTCCCATGTTTTTCGATCTACCAGAAAATAAAACAATTGACTGCAAGGGGGGAAAAAGCATTTTGATAAAAACGACCGGGCATGAAAACCCATTTTACGGCTGTTCTTTCGTCTTGTGCAGTGTAAGATTCATCCGTTGATCATTTTTAAAAGAAAAACTTTACCGAAATACGTTGTGTTTCCATCAGGTGTGCTGGTTCGCGCCCATGAAAAGGGATGGATGGATGCTAACGGAACAGTCGATTGGCTTAAAAATGTGTGGGATAAAAGACCGGAAGCAGCTTTTAAAAAACCTTCTCTTTTAGTATACGATTCTTTTCGTGGACACTTTTCTGAAGAAGTGACAAAACACCTAAAAACGACTGTGGACATAAATCCGAGAGGACTGAAATCCATCATTCAACTCCTAGATGTCTGCCTCAATAAGCCCTTCAAACTAAATGTTAGAAAATATTGGGCAGAGTGGATTAGTTCCGGTCGACCAACATTTACAAAGGGAGGCAACATTAAAAAGCCCGATATTACATAATTGCTCAGTGGGTTAAGGATGCTTGGAATGAAATACCCTCCGAAATGATTATAAAATCATTTAAAAAATGTTGTATTAGCAACGAACTAGATGGCACGGCAGATGATGCTGTTTTTGAAAGTGAAAATGACGACGAAGGCTCTAGTAGTGATTGTAACAATACAGAGTTCGTGTATGATGACGAGCCAATGACAACAGAAGAGTTCTATGAAATGTTTGGCGAATCTGACCATGAATCGGACATTAAAGGATTTTGATTTTGTTTATTTACCAAGGTATTTTTATCATATATTTACTTTTTTTTTTTCCTCAGATGATTTTGAATAAATGTAGTACTTAAAAAAATTTTTCGAAGTTTCTCTATCGATATCGGAAGTGTGGGGGGGAGGTCGACTTATACGTGGGTTTCTTATTTTCTACGAATTTTTTATGTCGAAGTGGGGGGTGTCGACTTATATGCGGGTATATACAGTAGATAAAAAGTTTTATTCTGCCAAGGTACTAGAATTTCATATGTATCATGAAAGAGAGAATTTTAGGAAGGTTATTTATTATAGTGAGCCTTCAGAGAAAAGGGGAAAATGCTAATTCTTTAAGCACCCATTGCATAAACACTTGTATAAAACACTAGCATTTAACAGATCTGGAGAAACAGTTGCAGCTTACCCTTAAGAGGATCCAGAAGTCAAAGGGGGATTTTTGTTTTGGAAACAGAAGACTGCTTGTGTGCACTTTTGTTAAAAGTGAAGGCTCCATCCTAAATCTGAGTTACATTAATGGATCATCGATTACATTTGAATCTGAAGGGAAGCTTTTAGTGGTTATGTTTGAATAAAAGTTGACCTTTCCTTCATGTCCTATACCTGAGGAAAAAGTGTTAATATTACTGAAGTCCTTTCACTTTGAGACACTGAGCCTTGCTTTTAGACCACTTATTCACTCTAGATTGGGTTAAGGACAATCATTTATGAATCGGTAGGCTCTGCGGGTTAGTTCTGGATCCTTAAAAATGTCTCCTGAACTGTATCTATCTGTATGTTGATTTATACAAACCATCACTCTGATTGAGACTTAAGCAGCTATATTTTTGTCATTATTTCAGTATATTATCCCAAACTGTCCTCGGTTAATTGTAATCCAATGTTTGAAGGAAGACTATTATATATTGGGGTGATCGGAAGGTCATGTCCTATTTTGCTAACAGATGTCCTTAGTGCATTTTTTGGAGTAGAAGCACCATGTGCATGCACCTCACTGAAATACTATATAAAGCGACACTTCTAACTCATTCAATAACAGAAAATTATTCAATTCGAATGAGTTGGATAGATTTGAAAATGAAGGGGAAAACTGTTGGTTTTTGCTATATTTTGCTTTTTTATTTTCGCAGAGGCAAAACGATGCTCTAACGACACTTCAGTGCCAGCGCAGGTTTGCGAAATTCTGTTCTGGCAATTTTGATGTGAATGATGCACCTCAGAAAGGCCATTGGAGGCTGACAATGACAAAATAAAGGCAGTGGTTAAGTCTAACCCGCGGTACATGACAGATTGCAGAGGCACTACACATTGTTCAAGGAACCCTTCATGACCATTTAAAGAAGCTCGGATTCATAACCAAACTTAAAGTTGAGGTTCCTCATGAGCTGAAGGAAATCCATTTGGTGAAGCGTTCGAGCCTCTGCCATTCCCTTTTTAAACATAAGGAAAACGACCCTTTTCTGAAGCGTATAGCCACTGGTAACGAGAAATGGATTGTGAACAATAACGTTGCACGCAAGCGATCTTGGAAACAAGTGTGATGAACCACCTCCACATCCAAAGTGAACATTCACCAGAAAAAGGTCATGCTGTCAGTGTGGTTGTATTTCAGTTTTTGTCCAATTTGAGTTCTTACCAAGGAATCAAACGATTAATCCAGCCGTGTACTGTCAGCAATAGGACAAATTGAGCAATGCAATTAATCAAAAGCGGCCAGAACTCGTGAATCGTAAAGGCATTGTTTCACCAAGACAACGCAAGACCACACACGAGTTTGTTTACCCGCCAAAAGCTGTTAGAGCTTGTTGGGATGTGTTGCCTTGCCACTCTACTCGCCTGACCTTTCACCTTCAGATTACCATTTGTTTCGCTCTTTGCAGAATTCCTTGAATCATAAAACATTTGATTCCGATGAGGCTATAAATAGGCACCTGGTACTTTTTTTGCTTCTAAAGACAGGTCATTCTACCAGCTTGGAATTATGAACCTTATTGAACAATGGAAAAAGGTCATCGAACCAAATGGCCAATATATTATTGAATGAATTCTTATTTTTATAGGAATAAATCACCTCTGAAAAACATAGTAAAAATATGACATGACTTTCTGATGAACCAGATACTTCCCTTCTTTAAGGATTCATTGCTGAATATTGCCTGTTGGTGTACCTAGATGGTAAATCTTATTAAATGTTGCATGCAGGTATACCTAGATGGTAAATCTTATTAAATGTTGCATGCAGGTATACCTAGACAGTAAATCTTTTTAAGATCGCTCCTTAGGAGTAGCCACAAATCAGTTTCTTGGTATTTTCTAACATCTTCCCAAAAGAAACACTTAACAATGCTTAGGAAGAAATTTTCTTGAACACAGGCATAAATATAGTCCATGTTAATACTTCATTTGTAATGGTGAATACGTGGAGGGAAGACATTTACATGGTGCTTGTTCAATCCTGACCCGAGCTAACTACCATATATTATATACTTCATTTCCAAGCAAGCAGAAAGTTATTACTTAATCATTTAGTGCACTGAAAGCTTTAGAAACATTTTCTGATATGTAGAATCTGTACTTTTTTTAAGTCCTAAGGTTAAAGTTAAATTTAAGGGAACTGTGGGTATCATTCTTTGCTGCTGGATTCCTGGACTTGGGATTGAAAGAAATGAGTTGGCAGACTGCTATTAAACTGTGTACTCTTCCTTTTGAGAGAGATTAACAAGCCATCAAGTAGAAGATCTTGACTAAATGACAGCGACTTTATGACTGTCAAGTGAATAATAAACTGAGAAGCATAAAATCTAAAATAGAATAGGGGGGTCTTAATAGAAACTAAGTTTTTTTAACTTGTTTTTGAATTAGTCACTCTCATATAAGTCATAATTACCTCCTAAAAATCAAATCAAGAGTGAGCCTCTATGTCCAGATTGTCATGTTGATCTATCAGTGCTTCACATTTTAAGAGTTCCATATTTTAAGTCTTCAAGTATTTTAACAATTGTGATTTAGATTATCTAATCGAAAAAAGAGGTCAGTTGTAGTATATTTTTTTACCTGAAGGCGACCTTGATTTTGTTTATTTAATTTGAATTTTGTTTTTAAATATGTTCTGTTTGTCAATTTACCTTGGAGCTTTCATCATATCGTTATCATAGCTGTTAATAAATACTTAAAATTTTTTTTAGTCCATTGATTTTGCAAGTGGAATAATTCAAACAAGTGTTTGTTGCAGTGTAACCTTATTTATGTTATGAGGTCAAAATAAGTTGTACAAGATTATTTATTTACCTGAAAACTCTTTTGATAAAACTTGGAGATGTCCAGTTTTTCATCACATCTCCTGTTTTTAATCTTTAGCCCTTAATGTGGAAAGTGTTTTTTAAGCAGTATATGAAATGCTTTGAATTAATGAAACTTGAGTTAGGCAAATTTCATTCATTTACCACTAATGATTTTCAGTATCATATTTCGTATTATATTTGATTTTATCCTACTTGATCTGAGTTATCTTAATCTACTGTAGACATTTGTAGATTATTTTATGAAGATTGAACTACTGTTTAATATTCAGTTTACCATATATTGCCAAGTTTATCCGCACAAAAATACTATGTACATTAATTATTAATTTTATTTTTATTGTATTTAAAAGTGCTTTGATAAATAAAGCTTCTTCACTACTCAGGATTTTCTCAATAGAAGTGTAAGGAAATTAAAAAATTAAATGAGCTGAAAAACATAGTCAGTTTGGAGTTTCTTTGAAGTGATATCACTCCACAGCATGAAAACATCCTCGTTTTTAAGAGCAACTCTAATCTTAAATTTAGCAGCTCTAATCTTAAATTTAAAATATATAACAACATTAATAAATCTTTAAATTTGCAAACTGAAACTGACTATTCTTTAGTTTTCTTCACAAGTAGCTGGAGTTTCATTTTTCTTTTCTTTCAAATGTTCCAACTTTTCTGCATTTCAGATTTTATTTTTGTTTCTAATGCTTAAAATGAAATTTTGAATTAACAATGCTATATGATGATTCATAGGTTACTGATTTTCTGTGCTGACCAGAACCTCACCACCCACTTATCTGATAGCATTTTTAATCACTTTGCTGAAAAAATTTTAATCCGTAAATTATAAGTTTAACACATGCGCTACCATATATATACAGGGGCTGTTTGCATATTTTTTATACGATTTGCATTGTAATTATACTTTAAATGTTTTATTTGATCATTATTATTCTCACTATCTTTTCCACCGTAATTTTCAAGACAATGAGAAGTAAAGCCTTTCACAGTTTGGGAAAAGGTATCTTATTCCATTGCTCTTGAAGCTTTCCAAAGTGATGCAGTTCTATTGATTGATCACACTGTGTGTAAAGAGAAGGTATTTTATACTTGAAAATTGGGTATAAAATATGTTTGATAATGTTTTCCATGATAATCTTAACATTTTTCTCCACTCTCTTTACTTTTTAATTTGCCATTATATGAAAAACAGCAATAATCATTAATCCCTTAGGAAAACTTTGAGATTCCCTGGACCATGTTTTAAGATTTTTTCTCCTTTTTGATGATAATAAATGGATCTTTTTTTTATTATTGCTGTCAAAGAAGTATTGTAATCGTGAAAAATTCCGGGTAGCATATTTCAATGAAAATATCTATTTTGATCCGTATTGAATACAATTTGATAATGTTTTTGCATGACATCTGTACTTAAGGACAGAATAAAGCAAGGCTGTGGCAAAGCTGCTTCAAGAGAAGCATCGTCACTCCTATTACAACCTGCCGCCAAATAGGTTGACTGCAGCGCCAGTCCAGTTTGCAGTAGTTGCGCTCTTAACTAAAAACTCCTCCCCTGTCCTCCCTAATTCAGTGACCTGAAACTAATAGAGTTACGAAAGTAATTGTATTAATATATATCTGAAGGAACAGTGCATCTCTTTATATTTAAAAAAAAAAAAAAATCTCTCTCTCTTTCTCTCCCAAAAAATTTAAACTTTCGTGGATTTGTTTGAAATATCCAATAAAAAAAGTTCAAAGTCAGATGGAATATATTTCTACAGATGTCCTATAGAAGAGCAAAGGTTAGTACTTGACTATTTTACACTTTTGTTATTTGTAAGCGGATTAAAAATGTGATTATATTTAAACGTGAGAATTTTATCCTGCACGGTATGGCTTATATATGACTGTGTGTCCATTAAATCTATTGGTTTACCATGCATTGCAGAAAAATTCATATGATTTACAGTAAGCCTTTTATCAGTAACATTTAATCTTACAGAGGTTACTTGCATTAAAAATAAGCATCTGAGTAATTTTTTAAAATTTATGTAGTGATTTTTTTAATGAAAAATGTTCTAGGTTTAAAAATGTTTTTAAATACTGAATCATTGAATACTTTAATGCACCTTTCCCAGCTTTTACTGGTTTATTTGCTGTAAAAAATTAGGAAGTCGTTCTTCAAGATCATTTTGGGTATTAGATCCTAGAATTACTGACAGAGAAACAGGAAAATGCTTGCATCATAGTCATATGAGAAGAAAATATTGCATATGAATATAGCAAAAGAGGTTGCCAAAGATGTGTATTTTGATGAAAGTGATCTCTGATGAACATTATTTAATTTTAATAGTAATGTCATTCCCTCATTTTGTCAATAATTAATATTTTAGACGATTTCAGAGAAACAATTTGGATTTTTTTTTTGATAAATATAGCATTGGTGCATTTTAAAGAAAATTTTCATCATTTTTTTTGAGCAATTTTATTTGTAAAAAATTTTTTCAGAAAAGTACTAGTTTTGAGATGATTTATTAATTTTTATAGCAAATATATCATACAGCTTTTTAGCGATCGCACATGCCCCCCCTTTTTTTTGACTTAGCGGATTTTCTTTTAACATTAAATATCTTACCTTTGCAACATTCGAAACATCCCCTTTAGTATGTATTTGAAACATTTTTTCCACTTAAAGCCAAACTATGACATTTTCTTCCCTTTATTGTTGACATACACGCATACACCAAAAAAAAGTTTACTATGAAGTAACACAATTAATACTTAAAAAATATTGTTGCAATCAAAAAAATTTCAAGTAGAAGTTTTTTTTTTAGCAAAGCAAAATGGTCTAAAAAGTGCAAACAGCATCTGTGTGTTCATTTTCTATATGGCAGCTCTATTTTTTTTTTTTAGATTTTGTAAGTAAATGCTCAAATTTGTATTTTTATTCATTAAGTTGATTTTTTTTTAATTTTCATTTTTTAAAATTGTTTTTTCTTTTTTTTTTATATTTTTCTTCTCTTTCCTAGTGCAAAATTAGTTTTTAGTGATGATGAAGAATCTCCTGTCAACCAGAAAAAAGAGAAAAGGTATTAACATGCTTTGATTTTATTTTTAGACTTGGTTTAAAAGTACCTTTAGAAACTAATTGATCTGAATGTATTTGTTTTTTTAATAATACTTTCTTTCACAGCAGAGAAACGGATGAGAAAAGTACAAAAGCTACCAGTAATGTAAAAGGTGAAAAAGATAGGGACAGGAAGCAAGAGAGAGAGCGTAGCCTTTCAGACCGTGAACGGGAAAGCAGGCCTTCTCGTGAATCTGATTGGTCGAGAGAGAGTAGATCTGATAAAAAAAATGAACAAGAAAATGACTGGAGTGTGGAACGAGGGGATGGATTTGATCGTGACAGAGTAAGTTAAGCTTTTAAATTGTAGTGATCATCAAAGATTTGTTGATAAGAATTTTTCCCTTTATAGTTAAGTCAAGAAATATTTCGATGTGATTTTGGATGCTAACTTACTTCTTGAACATTTAAGAAGTTAATTATCGATTGGTTAAAAAATGAAAAGAGTTGTTTGCAATTTTTAAACAAGTATAACTACATATAGAAATGAACAATTTATTCCTTCTGCATTATATGTTTTCATTTTGTAAAGACAGTTTTGAAATACCCAATGCTTTCTGTGGTCAGTGTGGTTGCAAATTATGAAATCATGGGATCTTATAAAATGAAATTTTGATGCCTACTATTAAATTTCTGTTTTGTAACTACTGTAAATTTATAACTTGATTTTATAACTACTGTAAATTTGCAACTTGATTTTTTAGTGTTTTATTGCTGTTATAATATTTCTGAGTAAATTTGTATTTTATAAATTAAATGGTGCCTTCAAGATTTTTGACATGTATTTTGATGTGATTTATCTTAAGATATAAGGCAAAAGATATTTATTAATTTTTAATATCATAAACCAAGCTTTTAAAATCCCCCCCCAAAATCAGTATCTTCTCTTGGTTGTTTTAGATGCACGATAATAATAAAAGTAAAACTTAATCAGGCTGTATGTATATATATAAAAAATAACCCTACATTTGTAAATTAGCAGATGTAGGTATAATAACTCAGTCATTTATGTAATATTCAAAATTAAATGTTTGCATTACATTTATCATAAATACATCAGTACTTATGGAATTAGTACTACAGTTTGAAAGCAGTACAAATATTAATTGTATTTATTTAGAGTATGCTTTTTTTATACTTACACTAATCTTTCTTAAAATCAATTCAGTAACACAAAATTTTCTGCAAAAGCATACCTGTAGTGATGCATTTTTAGGAAGATTTTAAAATTGCATTAATTACTGAAAAGCAGGTATGATATAAGGTGAAAATGTTGAATGTAGAAAAATATCTTTGAAATGCTTTTGATCCAAAACTTAATGCTGCTAGAGTAAAATATTGCATGAAAAACTGTAAAAAATTGTTGTGAATACAATCAAAATCTGTCTTGAATTGGTGACAAGAGAAAAGTGGTATTGCATTAAAAAATTTCACAAAAAATACCCAAAATGTGAGGCAATAAATATGATTTTAATAATTAAAATTATATATTTCATATTTCAACTTTTTTGCTTAAATTTTAAGTATTGATAGAAAATAACCAAGAGGAGAAATTTTATTTCGTGACTTATTATATTTCAATAATGTAAAGCCCCTATTATTTTCTCCATTGTTCTGATGGTTTTTGTTTCCAAGAAAAATGCTTATTAGAAATTCAGAAAGGTTAGAAGTATCAAATTGAATTTTTGGAAAATGCATTTCCCTTACTCGTATGTGAAAAATCATTGGTTTTTGCCAAATATGGGTTTATAAGAGTACCCACCCCATATCTCAATTAGGACGAAAGGTGGAAATCTTGGACTCAACCTCCTCAGGGTAGGTCTCCTTCCATTGGTGGTATGGAAATGCAGCGACAGTGGCAACCTTCTCAACAGCCTCCCCAGAGGCCTTTCGACTACAGGGGTCCACCACCACCACAGCCTCCAGGGTCGGCCTATGCCTCACCTCATACGAGGATAGCAGCTGGTCCAGTACCCCTAATGCAAGTAAGGACATGGTCCTTAACATTGCCTGCATTTTATGTACTTGAAAAGCAAATCAAAAAGAATAATCATAATGTTTAAAATAACATGCATGCGGTGTTAATGCCACTGTCTGCAGCTGATAAAGAGCACTTTTTTTTTGGTACACTGCTTTATAATGATCTGATAAATATTAGTGTCATATTTTGTATGAAAGGTGCTTGTTATTGCATAATGCATATTTTTTCTTTGATATTTGTAAATTTCTTTAATTTATATTATTTTCCTCTAACATCTAAATTAAACAATTTCTCCTCCTTGAAACTTGCATATTGGAATCAGTTTCTGGCAGTGTAACTTGTTGGCAACTAAGACTTTTTTGATTTTTGTTGTTATGTACGATGTTCCTTAGAAAAGCCCCCAATAATAAGTTTTCTTTCTTTTGATGTTTAATTAAACAAGAAGTTTCCATTCTTTTGATATTAAGTTAATTAGCCAAGCTGGACAGTCACACTGGCTTCACACTTGGCATGGATAGTATTTGCCATCCTTCATTTTCAAAAAATCAATCTTATTTTGTTTGTTCTGTGACATATTTTTTGTGCATTTCTCTTACTTGTAGAATATGTTGTTCTTTTTATTTTAAGATTGATTTCTGTAAAACTTCGCTAAAGGATAATTTTAAGATGTGTTTATTTTACTCTGCAGGACTGTTTACCTTAAAACTTTTGTACTGCCTCTAGACATCAATCGTTTCTAATATTCTTAACATTGAATGTATAACTAAAAGGTGATTTTTCTTCTGGCTGACCATTGGCTAAAGCTATGAAATGCCAGCAGTAATCAATTGGCTGCATGATATTTTGGTATTTTTTCTTATGTACTAATCCAAATTTGGGATAATTTCCCATGAAAAATCATTAACTTGTTCATACCGAAGTCGCACGTTGAGGTATTGGTATATTATGAATGCCTGCATCACTTTTCTACCTGGAACATTTCCTCATGCGTGGTGCATTGGTTTCGGGAGTTAAATGATGTGCCAGTCATTCTTTTGAAGCGACTAAAACCCTGTCCTTTGTTTTAGCATCAAGTTGCAATCCATGTCCTAAGGGAAACCGCACGAAGATCCCGAAGAGAGAAGTAATCCCTTCTCTTATCTAGGTTATTGTTGGGGCATTCTACACAGCATTGGAGAAGGAAATCAATTTCAACAAAAATTTGTATAGATCAGCATTTTAAATGTTTGAGAAGAACAGATTTTGGCTTCTGCCGATGCAAGTGTTGAGACATCTGTACCCATTGGCAAAGGCTGTAGTGTGATACATAATTAAAATAATCTAATCCCTGTAAGTTTGTTAGGGACAGCTGATTCATGTAAATTACTTGTTATATGGGTATTTGTAATCAAGGTTATGCTCAGACATAAAAATTTACATCGTTTTGGCAGTGTAGTTTAGGCTTCAAATATGAATAATTTGCTGAATCAGTAGAAATTAGTAGTATAAAGTATTGAATTACTCTTTATCTTTTTCAAAGTACTGGGGGGAGGGCAGCCCAGTGTACTTTTAGCAAAAATGGCTGAATTTGAAAATATTTTTATAGCAGAATCGCTCTAATTCAAAGCATGTATTTTTTTTTAAAATCTTGCACACAAAAAACTAATTCTGATTCATAGTTTGAATATAGAAATTTCTTGTTTGTTGATAAATAAGGTTACTTTGAAAAGTCTTAAAATAATTCTTTTCTCTTATAGCATGGTAGCTATCCTCCACCTAGGCCTGCTCGCCCTGGTCCACGTTCATCTTCTGTTGCTGATGATGATGAACTGTGGAGACAACGACGAAAACAACATACTGAAGAAATGACCATAACTGTGGAAAGGGCAAGACAACGAAGAGCTGAAGAAGAGAAGCACTATGAACAAAGTAAACAGAGTGCTCAGGAAAAAGCTAAAAGCTTTGAAAAAAGTGACAAGGTACAGCATTTTTTTTATCTTTTGCAAAGATGAGCTGGTTGCCTAAGATGCATTATTAATGCTTACAAAAGTTGCAATTTCATAAATTTCAGTTTCACCAAATATGGATTGTACAAAAATTTAATATATGTGATCTAGTATGTAGCATTTATTTCTGTGATCATAAATAGGTGTAATGCCGGTTATTTCATTTGTAACACATTCCCATTCCACTAATCTCTGGGAGGGATTGAATCTTACTCCAAAGCATTTGGATGTGATGAGATTAATTTTTTTCATAAAAATATTTTTTTTATCAAAATATAAGCATTTTGACTTGTATTGAAATTTATCTCTTCGTATGTAAATCCATGCTACATGCCACCTTTATGAAGTTGTCTGACCACATTAAACTTCAATGCCTGTTGTAGCAATGTTGCCTTCTGTTTGGTTTCAATCTGTTGTCACCTGCAGGGCAATATATCAGTTACCAATCATTGTTGTTTCCTTGGCTGCCTTTTGCACAGCTGTACTTATCATTTGGAACGCCTTTTTCATGCTCATGAAACAACACTTTAATCGATTCCAAACTGTTGGGCGACAGATGTGAAACTAGACCTATCCTCAAAATTTCCCTATTATTCTACAATTTGTAAAAGTGTCCTGATTTTTTTTTTGCACTCACTTTCATTTGCTGAATCTCACTTTCACTTACTGACATGGAAATGCATCTTCTTTTTAAGTTGCTTCCCACTGCATTCGCTGACTCTTTGTGTTTTTTCATGCCCTCACTTATTCTCTGACATCGTGGTGCATCACCTTTTTGTTGAGTTGGTTTTTCCTAGTGCTGATTGCAAAAAGTCCTTTTCAATGATTTCATGATTATATGCTGAAAAATGAATTTGTTGCTTAAAGTTAGCACATTAATATATGATATGACCATTAATATGTGATATGATATAAGCTCATCTACTTTGTTTTCAAACATTGCTGAATATGTAGACTTAAATTGAATGTTTTACATTTACAATGAAACAAAAATTGCTCCTAACATTCAAGATATCCATGGACAGTGCCATTCTATGCCAAAAGAGGGGTGATAGGTCTGCCATTTTAATGATTTAGTAGGCATATATAGCTATCTATTAAGTATAAAAAGTGCTTTAATTTCTGCAAATCAAATAATCCAATGTTAGTTTTTCATGACTTAATGTATCTCTTTTATAGTTTTTATAAATATGTCATATTTTTATAAATTTTTGTTATGTTTGAAATAATTTGCTGTATAGGATTTTATATTTTCATGCCAGTGCATTATTGCATAAATCTAACATTGAAAAAAAAAATGCTTTTTAAAATTTTTTTAAATTTAATTTTTGAAAATGGTTGAACAGCTATATTTTATGAAATTAATTCTTTTATATTCAGGAAAAAGAAAGTGTAGATATTGATGAACCAGACAGATCAAGACATAGCAGTGAAAGTAGAGAAGACAAACCACCTAGCCGTGATGGCAGAGAGAGAGAACGTGATAGAGATAGATCTCAACCCAATTATCAAGTATGTACGAGTCGTATGGCATATTTTATGATACAAAATGGGCATTTAATTTTTACGCAATATTCTGAAGATGTTTTATATGAGCAAAAATGTTAACATAAAAATAATTCCTAATGTATCGTCACCAGTATTAAGATTTTGTAAAAGAGGTATCTTTTACAAAGTATGTGCAGCAAAAAATGACTAGTACAGATTTTATGTTTTGCTTTTATGTGCATGCAGGGTTCGTACGGTCCTTAAGAGTCCTTAAAAGTCCTTAGGTTTTTTAGAATTGATTTTTGGTCCTTAAAAGTCCTTAATTTTGCCCCAAATCAGTAGAAGGTCCTTAATTTTAATCATCTAAAATTTCAATCCATTTTAGGATTGTCATTTCAAGTGCAAATTAGCATTTTCGAGGAATATTTTTGGTGATTCACTGACAAATATGGTTATTGTTTGAATTTGTTCCTATTTCTAATATAAACGGTGCGATACTCGAGTTTCTAGGCAAGAAATGAAACATAGGCATTTTGAAATTGTTTTTTTTTTTCTAATGAAGAGCTCTTAAACAACTTTTCCTTTTTGGGGATGTGAATTCTTTTATTTAACGGTTCTAAATTTGGCTACTTACCAACATTTTGGCGATTTTAAGAAAAATTTCTATACAAAATTTTTAATTCAGAGATCTGTGAATTTTTCAACACTTTTGTTTAAAACATTGTAAAATTAATCAATTTTGTTAAAATAATGGTAATACATCGAAATTATATTTAAGAACTAACATTGAAATAAAACATTTTTATTTTTGCCTGTTAAATTATAAAGTGATATTTCTTTTCATTTTGGCAACTTATTTTTACAATATTTCGAATCCGAAAATAAACAAGCTAATAAATGCTAAAAAGCATAATTTATAAAACAAATTAATTTGCAAAGCATAATTTACAAAAGCAAAATAGCTGTGTTATTATTTTAAAATGTCTTCTTTTTTATTTTTTCATGGTAAGAGTTTTTCCCCATGTAATTGTCTCAGAATGTGCATCCGTTTTCTCTATAAAGTTCATTTAGTTTTATTTTTATTTATTTATTTTTGTGTGTGAATTTTTTTAAAAAAATACTTCTGACTTTTCGCTGTTGCAGAATTGGTAGTAGTAGTCTTTCTTTCGGATTTTAGACATTGCACCTTGGGAAGTTTAGAAGGATTTGAATGCAAGATTTATAGATCTAAGATTCTAGAAGATTCCAGAAAAATGTGACAAAATGAAAAATGTTTTCGTAGTATTAACTTGTAATGGATATATTTTACAGAATGTCTGTGATGAATTGCTTACTCTTCGGAGAATTTTTGGGAGAACAATGAAAACCTAATATTTGAATGTTTTACTTCTAATCCTAGAAATCTTTTCCTTAACATGATTATTCACCTCCTCCCTTTTTGTTCTTTTCCTAAGCAGAAGCATGGAAAATGCCAATAAATGCTTCTAATGTTGGCAAATGGACGCGTATCTACTGAAAGGAATTTTCTTTTAAAAAAGAATTGAAAACTAACAACTTAAAAGATTATCATATTTATCTTATATATCTCAATGCATGACACGCAGGGCTGGCATTAGGCATTTTCATACTTGATGCAGTCTCTATGGTTCCTAAATTCTGCTCCCAGTGCCTGTCCTAAATTCTAAAAGTTTTATATTATCTATATTTTATTGCTCTGTGCATCACTAAAATTCTAAAAATTCTGCCATGCCGGCTTTGACTATATATTATTTCATATTTACTCTTAGTGTTCATATTATTTAAGGAATAAAATTAGCATCTTCTGTATATTTTAAATACATGTAGTTTAACAGAAATCTGTTAATAAATCCAAAAATTCTGAAATACAGATGAACCTTTATTGAGAAAAGAAACTGAATGCATAAAGAGAAAGAAAATTGCTCTTTAAATATATGTGCAGTTAGTATTACGTAAATTAGTTGGTTATAATTTCAGCCTGTACTATAGCTTCTCCCTTTTTTTCTTCACCAGAATGCAAATCGTTTAGACAGTATTTAAACTGAGGTTTTTGTATTGTAAGACAGAGAGTGTTTTTAGCTTCTGCTTGCACGCTGCATTAGTTCCTGCCAGCTGGTGATAATTTGTAATTATTCAGCTTTGCGTTATTGCTACCGATATTTGAATCTGTGTTGATTATGAGTTACTAAGCCAGCTTAGATTAAAATTAAATTGTGCTATCTTTGACTACTAGTCCACAATTTTAATTTGACTCTTCCTGTTTAGTTACATCACCATGAGCTGTTGTTCATTCTGCTAGCATAAGAACACGCACTTATATTATACGTTCTGTTTAAATAAAGAGGTTTATTCTAAATTTTATCTGACTTTATAGTTACTTTCAGACATGACGATAATTTGCTTCTCAATTGATAATTTGCCTATCAAGAGTTTTGGACTATTTAACTTTTTCCAAATCATATAAAACCTCATAGGTATAATGTCGAGACATTGACAAGTTAGGAGATGAAGCAGAAACTAATGCGAACATTGGTTTGCTTGTTGAAACAAATTTCTCATTGTTAGAAAAGATGCTTAAAGAGAAGGAAATTGATATAAATTAGATATAATGTCTGGGAAGGTTTCAAATTAAAAGGACGCATAAATATTTTTTTTAGTATTGTTGCTGCAAAACATAAACGTGTTGTAGCTTTTAATGTATTATTATCCTGATGTCATTTAAGAATCAATGTCATAAATTACACGTATTTTAAACTGTGAAATATTATTAGACTGAGATTTTCATCAAATATTTTTTAAAAATATATAAAATTTAACAGTGGCCAGATAAATCTATAATATGTACTATTTAATTCTATAATATCTACTACCTACCTAACTACCTAATTCAATTATTGGTAACTAATTGCTCACCTTTAAAAGTTATCTCTACATCGAGTCTTTCATTTATCCTTACCATGGTCACAAGATACAAAGCAAAAATATAAAAATTACTATAAAACATATTCCTTACAGCTAGTAAGACTTAAAAGAATACAAAACAACTTATCACCTCTGGTGCTTTAGTGGCGTATTAGAACCTTAAAAGTGTGTTAACTGTATTACAACTCCAGGAACTCTGCATGAAGCTACGACGCTAGCTGCGTCAGACAGACAGAGCATAACTTTCAAAAACCCTGCCAACATCAGGCATTCAGGTCTGTTCTGATCGGCAAGTCTCTGTCTAGGCAAGCAACAGCAGTGACAATAGCCAGCCTTCTGTTATGAATTTTACTTCTCATTTTAACCTATGCCGTTTCATTTTAAATAGGTCTGCTGTTTACAAAATCTCTAGACAGAGCAAATACTTAACAGAATGAGACATAAAAGAAAAAAATCAGCATAAAGCTAACCACTCGTAAAACGTCAATAAAATGTCACTAATTTTCTTGAAAATATGTCCAACTATTATAAGTGTAGAGGGTTTAATACTTATTTGACAAATTTTACAAAAATGATTTTATTCCTGAATTTATTTTATAATTGTGCTTAATAATAGTGCATCCTACTTACGGATCTATTTTTTATTAGGTTGGTATAACGAAAGTGAAGTTTAGGCATAGAGTTTAATTGAATTTATGCAGTTCTGATTTGCTGATAGGTCCTTAATTTTTTTCTTTAATGGTCCTTAAGTCCTTAATAGTACTTAATTTTCATGTGCAGAGATGTGTACGAACCCTGGCATGTCAAGGGGTCCAAAAATACTTATTTAATGAAGCTCTAGATGTACCTTGCTTATTTCTGTGGTGAATGGAAAAAATTCATGATCATTTGTCTAATATTGGTATCAATTTTGGTTAAAACATTAGATGCTAATTTTGTGTGTTGTTTTGGACTTTTCAGAAACGTTAAGTATATTTCTTGCTGTTCATGAGCTGTGATATTCCATTGATTACCTTCTCAGATCCTTCAATGATTATTATATATTTTAAACAAATGGGTAATATTATAAATTCAGATGTTGCTATCATAAATTTTCATCAAGGTAGCCCAATGATAAGCAAAGTCATTTGCCATAATTTAAACACATCGTTATAAAAACTGAAAATGGAGTATGTATTTTCTTCCTTGCGAAAAGTTTTTCTGATAAAATTTTGAAATGTATTCTGTTTCAGTTTTCTTCTTTAAAGTTGATATTTCTTTTGGTTGTTCTGTAATGCTCTTCCTGTTCAATTCCTTCCTAAATGCAGTATTTGATAATCAACAGGCAGTAGAGCTGTGCAGTTCATTGTACTTCTCTGTTAGAAATTTACCCCCTTTAGGGAGAAGACTCGTCTGTCCTGGAGACCCACAAGCAACAAAGTCTGAAATTTTGTAACTTGGTAAAAAAACTTTGGTTATCTTCGCGGTCAGTAAGTGTTCTGTTTCTAAATAGTGATAAGGAGTATTTTGTATGAAAAATATTTCAAACCATTTTTCAATCTTTCTTTGCAATTTTTGAGACTGCATTCAGTGTTTAGAAGGGCCCACCAACTTTTGTGTGGTTAAGTATCTGAACACATGTCTCGACGCTCAAATCTTGTCGGATGTGCTGGCTGCATGGTCGTTTTTGTGAATTTCCTCATATGTATCATGCATATGAGTCAGTTTCCCTTAAAAAATCCTCCACGAAGGCACTCTTTGGATAACCCTTAAATGCTTTGCCGTAATCAAAACAAAACAAAGCAAAGCATACCAGGGATGTTTAAAGTGAAACATAACTGCTGTGTCTACTGTTGGGTAGAAAACCATATTTCTCAAGAAATTAGAGTTTCTTTCCTTATCAATTTCTAAGTTCCACAATGTTATGGTATGTTTTGACCTCCTTACAGAAGTATACTTTGTAAAACTAATTATTTAAATGGTGGTTAAATATGTTTAGAGTACTTGTCATTAGTTTGGTTGCATATATAGTTTGAAATATGACATTTTTATAGAAAGTACCAAAGTCAATTATTCTTTTAAAACTAAATTTAATTTTAGAAAAAGTATGAAATGTCTCAACTGAGAGCAAAAGATATATTTAGTAAAGTATCATATGCTTATTTTATCAAAATCTAGTTCTAAGTGCTAGTGTTAGTTTTAAATATTGCTATATAGCTATAATGCTATTTTGAGGGGAGGGCTAATAAATTATGGTAATGCAGCAACGACTTTCTTAATTTTATCACTATTTAAATATGTTTTTGTTCATATTTTTGTAATTTCACCAGTATGAAAAAAATTACTAAATATCTTCAAATATAAAATTTTTTCCCCTCTAGGGATACAATTTTTCACGACAGTTTCAAAAAAATGTTCCGCCACGTTTTCAGAAGCAGGCTGCAGAATATATGAGGCAGCAGCAAACACAGCAGCCAATTCCTTTGGTCTCACCTCAAAGTGGGCAAGGCCATTTCATGCGTTCTCAGTCTGTTGGTCAATCATCTGGTTCCAGCTCAGGCTCTTTATCTGTATCTGCTGGTAATAGTGGCCATGGTGCTCCACCGCCAGCTCCCGTGCCTATGGGTGTGAATTATGATGCTGGATGGGGATCTCATCCATCATATGTCAATCAGGTTTCAGGTAAGAAATTTAATTTAGTCACAAGTGCTTTCATTATCTTTAAATTGTTTCTCTCTCAGTTATTTTTAACACATTGATTGCCAGTCACTAGTGGTAGATTGATAATTATTGCCACCCATAGAAGTAACTTGTATCCAGATGCCAACTTATTATAAAAAATATGATTTAAGAATATTAAAAGAATTATGTGATACCTAAGTATTATTTAAGCCTTTTATTAGAATTTTTTAATTACCTGACAGTGCATGATTGGCACTACATGTCAAAATTTTCCCCAAGTGCAACATGATGCACTGGCATGTGGAATGTAAAAAAATAAGTAACAGTAAGCATTTTTTTATATAAATATGTATTACAGGCAATTACACATATTACAAGGGAATTTTTAGCAAAAAAATTGCAAAGACAGTATTAAGAAAGATACATCTAGAAGAACAATCTAAGCAGTAACCGGGAAATCCTTCACAAAATTTGCAAACATATATTGTATATTTACATCTTCCTTGGGAATAGCAACTTTTGCATTGCTTTCTTAAAATTTTTCCGTCTCCCCCATATACTCAGCGCATGTTCAGATTCAGACCGATCAACACACAGGAGCATGAAGAACAGGTGGCTGTTTCAGTAGACTTCGTGTCACAGATAAATGGTAGTCATACAGTGATGTATTTTCATTGCAATACTTATGTTCATTATTTGCAAAATATGCACGAATATTTTCGTGGGCCACCTAATTGTTTTTCTCACAAGGATACTAAGCAAGCATCTGATCTTGCTTATCAATACCGGCCATAAATTTATTATACTGAATTACAGGTAGAGGTTTCGATTTAATTTCACCTCTTTTGTTTGCTATTTCCACCATATCATTTTTATATTCATTGGAAATTGTAAGTGGCGTCTCCCTTATCCTGCCACTTTGCAATCATCACACTAATAGCATACTTTGCAACAGTTTGCCCTTTCTTAAATTTTTTTTTTGTTTACCTCTTTCGGAAATGACTTCCTGTTTTTTTTTTTTTATTGTCCCGGTGCAATGAGTTTTCCTATCAGCAAGACGATATACTTTAAATTTCAGAACCATATCATCAGTCGTAAACATGTACAACTTGATACCATATTTATGACATTTATTTGGTATATACTGTCTGAATATAAGCTGACCTCGCCACAATACCATCGATTCATCTAAGCTAATCTCATGCCCTGGGTAATGTATATCAGGCACTCGTGCATTAAACGAGTTCACCATATCTCTTACTTTATACAGTCACTCCTTTGAAAGTTCTGTATTCTGATCAGGGATTTTTGAGAAGTGCAATGCCCTCAGTAACAACAAAAACTGACTCCTGCTCATATTTTCTGAAAATGCACGTAAACCAAACAGTGAATCTGTTTTCCAGTAATCTTGTATTCGGTTGATTTGTATATTTCCCATATGTAAGATCAATCTCACAAATACCAAGAGTTCTTTTGTGGTGTCCTTCCAAGCATTGAGTGTGAGTTTTTTTTTTTTTTCCATGGCAGAAAATATACTTTGTGAACATAATCATTAGTTTCAGCAACTATTTTTTCCAAGATACTATCAGTGAAAAAATGATGAAAGAAATCTATAAGATTTGTTACCTGAAATAAGTTGGAGCAAACACTCTGATTTTATAAAAGGAAATTTTGTCATTGATGTTGAATCGTTTTCCCAAATAATGTTTTCCGCCATAGTTGAATCATCCTGCTGGCATGCAGCCTCTTGCACAATTCGTTCTTCATCATTATCGGAATCCGAAATATCATGGGTACCAGTCAGAGGAATGAATTCTTTGTGGCTGCCATAACTAAAATTGCTCGGGTTTTCATCCCGATAGCTCAGCCAACGTTTGCTATTTCATCATCCGTAAGAGCTTTTTTATATTGAACTTTTCTTTTTTTCGACCACGAAGGCCCTGCACTGTCATCTCTATAACTCATACCAAAAGTTTTTTTTCCAATAAAAAATAAAACAATAATTTCAAAACCGCAGTTATTTATACGCAGTTTCTAATCATCACTCCATGCCAGTACCAGAAGAAATGTCCTGCAATCAATGCCAAATGAACTGGAGAATGAATAACAAGTATAGGATTTTCCTGTGCTAGCACATGACTGGCTACTGAGACATCACCCCACATCACGTGCCTGCGTGATTAGCTCCTTGCTGATAACACGACGTCACGTGCGTAGCAGTTAATGTGTTTAAGGCTTCTTCTAATGTAATTTTTTTCTCATATCCAAATTTACTGGAACATTAAAAAAGTGATATTCATGACTGTTTCCTGTCCCCTGCAGAAAGCCCGATGCATATGATTGAGAGGCATGACAATAAATAAGAGCACTGGGCCAGGGTTCGTACAGTCCTTAAAAGTCCTTACTTTTTTTAAAATCGATTTTTGGTCCTTAAAAGTCCTTAATTTCATCCAAAATTGCCAGAAGGTCCTTAATTTTAATCTTCTGAAATTTTTGTCTGTACAACTCCCATTTTGAGTGTGAATTAGCATTTCGGCTGAATATTTTTGGCGATTTAATCGACAAATATAGTTATCTTTTGAATGGGTGAACGGGTTCATGGGTTATAATATGTAAGTGGTTTTAAATTTGGCGACTTATCAACATTTTGGTGATTTTAAAATCGGTTTCTATAGAAAGTTTTTAATTCCGAGATCTGTGAATTGATGATTTTTTTTAAAACATTGTAGCATTGATAAATTTCATTAAAATAATTATATATTGAAATTAAAAAATAAAATTAAAGTAAAACATTTTAATTTTTCGCGTTTATATTATAAAATTCCATTTTGGCCACTTATACAATATTTTTTAATCTGAAAAATAAACAAGGTATAAAGCTTAAAGCACAGTTTGCGAAACAGTTTTTAGCAAAAGCAAAATAGGCTATGTAATTAATTAAAAATGTCTTTAATTTTTTCATGGTAAGAGTCTTTCCCATGTAATTGTGTTATATGAATTAGTTTTCTCTATAAAATTAATTTTACACTTCCCCCCCTCTGATTTTTTTTTTTCAAAAATATTTCTGGCTTTTAGCTGTTACAGAATTTGGTAGGAGTAATTTTTCTTTAGGATTTTAGACATTGCAGCTTGGAAAGTTTAGAAGGATTTAAAGGCAAATAGACCCATGATTCTAGAAGATTCCAGAAAAATGTAACAAAATGAAAAATGTCTCCATGGTTATTAACATGTAATGGATGTATTTTACGGGAAGTTTGCGATGAATTTTGTACTTTTTGAAGAAATCTGTGAGAACAATGAAAACATAATATTTGAATGTTACTTCTGATACTAGAATTTTTTCCTTAACATGTTTATTTTCGCTACTTTTCACTAGACACAAGCATAGAAAATATCAAATGCTTCTAATCTTATCACATGACAGGCATTTATAGAAATGAATTTTTTATTAATAAAGAAATTGAAACCTGACAATTTAAAGGATTCATCTAATATGTCTTAATGCATCATACACAGGACTGGCACTAGGTATTTTCACACCTGATGCAATCTCTGTGGATCGTAAATTCTGCTTCCAGTATCTGTTCTAAATTCTAAAAGTTTTGCCAATTCTAGATTTTGTTGCTTGGTGTAAATTTGCCAGCTCTGTAAACCATCCCTTACCATATGTATTTAATATTTTTCTGAATGTTCATATTACTAAAGAAATAAAATTAGCATTGTATTGAAATTGTATAGAAAAATACATTCCTATATGCATTTAGTTTTTTTTTTAGAATAACAGAAATCTTTAATTAAATCCAAAAATTCTAAAAGGAAACGTGTTGAAGGAAGAATCTGAATGTATAAAGGGAAAGAAAATTATTTTTCAACGATATGTAGTTATTATAATGTAAATACCCAGTTGTTTGTAATTTCAGCCTTTACTATACTATAATTACTATAATATTACTATAATTTCCCGTTTCTATTTCCTCACCGGAATGCAAATCGCTTGGACAATTTTTAAACTTTTTTAGGAGTGTGTGTAAGACAGGGTGTGTTTCTGACCTCCGCTTGCTCGCTGCATTAGTTAATGCCACCAGCTCTGATAATATGTAATTATTAGTCTTTGCATTATCGTTATTGACATTTGAATTTGTTATGATGATAGAGTCACTGAGCCAGCTTAATTAAAATTAAATTGTATAGTATTTGGCCACTAGTTCAAATTTTTAGTTTGAATTTGACCCTTCTTGTTTAATTACATCATCACAAGCTGTAATTGATTTTGTTTGCTTAAAAACATGCCTTTATGTTCCAAGTTCTTTTTAAATAAGCCAAACTTTTGTCTGACTTAGTTACTTTCAGACATAGCAATGATTTGCTTCAAGTCGAAGATTAGGATTATTCAAGTCGAGGTTTAGGATTATTTTACTTTTACCAGATCCAAGTAAACACTATTGTGAAGAGGTTGATAAGTTGAAAGACAAAGCATGCAGAAATATCTGAGAACACTGGTTTGCTTGTTGAGACAAATTTCTAATTGTTAGAAGAGGTGGTTAAGGAGAAGGAAATCGATATAAATTAGCCAAAATGTCTAGGAAGGCTTCGAATTAAAAACACATATGAATATTTTGTTCAGTGTTGTTGCTAACTTTTAATGTGTAATTATCCTAATATCGTTTAAGACTCGATGCCATAAATTACATGTATTTTAAAGTATGAAATTTTATTAGATTATTGTTTTAATAAGGCTTTTTTAACAAATATTGTTAAAAAGTAAATCAAATTTAATAGTGGCCATATAAATCCATAATGACTAAAGTTATCTATCTACCTAATTTAATTATTTATAACTAGCTGCTTACCCTTAAAAAATAAAGCGAGTTATTACCTTTCATTAATGCGTACCGTGGTCACAAGGTAAAACACAAAAACGTAAAAATTCATCTAAAATTTATTTTTTGCATCTACTAAGACTTAAAGTAATACAAACAGCTTATCACCTGTGGTGCTTTAGGGCCTTATTGGAACCTTAAAGTACATTAATTGGGTTACAACCGCTGGAACTCTACACGAAATTACGACACTTAACTGCTTCAGACATAGCTCAACTAACTTTCAAAACGTGCCACCTACATCAAGCCTTTCAGGTTTGTTCTGACCAGCAAGTCTCTCTGTAGTCTTTTATTATGAATCAGGCTGATTATGATTTACTTCTCATTTTAACCTATGCCGCTTGACATAAAATCTACCTGCTGTTTACTGAACCTCTAGATTGAGCAAGTATGTGACAAAATGAGACAAAAAATAATCAACATAATGCTAATTGTTAGTAAAACGTAAATAAAGTGTCATTTATCTCCTTTCAAATATGTCCCAACTATTACAAAATGTAAAATATGTAGTGCTTTATTTTATTCTCAAACTTATCAATAATTATGTTAATTATGTTTAATAGTAATGCATCCTACTTACGGATCTATTTTATTTTTAGGATGGTATTACAAAAGTGAAGTTCAGGCATAGATAATGTTTTAAACTGAATTTCTTAGTTCCCATTTGTTCATGACCTTAAGTTTTTCCATTAATGCTCTTAAAAGTACTTAATTTCTGTTTTCTGTGTATAGAAATGTGTACAAACCCTGTAGGCGGACAGTTGCTATTTTTCGAAGGTCTTGCTCACTACGGTTAGAACTGAATTTTTAATCATAGAAATTCACAGCAAGTTTCAGAATTTTATTTTGCAGATATTAGTGAAAAAATCGCAGTAATTAAGTTCACAAGTTGATTGAGTGTTCCCATTCTGTCAGATTGAGTTTTTTCCACAAAGTATTACATTGGCTGAAAAAGAGGGCAATGTAGTTTTCTAAACTTTTTCTTATTTTTAGAATAGTGCTTCAATCACAGGCTATCGATCAATGCTAGCGATGTTGTTGATGCATCTGCTCTTAAATTATACAATCCTTTAGCTTATTTGTGTTTTTAGGAACATCTGACCCTCTATGTTTTTAGACTATCCTTTCCATGATCCATTGTCAGCACTACCAAGCAACTACCGTATCGCTTAATGACAGCTGATACGCTTGTTTAACCAACCTGCTAAGGCCTAATAATGCTACTTCTCAAAGTCCGACAATTGTTCATACTGCCACCAGTTACGTCTCGGAGGAATCTAATCACAATACCAAGTCGACAGAGTCGTTTGAATAGCTCTACTGCACGACCAGTCATGCTGTTAAACTCTTCCAGCTGGATCTCTCTTACGTGCATAACATGCACACCCTTGTCTCATTGATGTCAAAATTTAAGTCATTTGCATATCTCTGAGCAGACCACATACGGACCGAGTTTCATTATCGTGGCTCGATTTCTTTTGGGTGCATATTTTTTTCTTTTTGTGACAGTGTATTTTCCTATACAAACATGGCCATTTTGTGTATGCTGGATTTTTTAAAAAAATATGTACATGGAGTTTTGTCACCCTATGCATATGTAAGATTTATTTAATTAATTTGAAAAGTTTACTGAAGATCTTCCAGGGGTCATCGATAAATTGTGAATAGATAAGTAATGTTATTTTAATGCAAGAAGTGTAAAGACTTGTTTTTATGTCAAAATTCTCACGAGTAGTTATGGGAGTCAAAGAAGTCTATGGACCTAGACTATTTGTACATAACTGATTTTTTTGCAACCCCGTCAAAAATTCGCTCAAAAGTGTTGATGGGGCAGCACATGATCGTCCCTAAAATTGTGACAGTCAATGATATCAACAAAAATTCTGTGGTGATCTTGATATAAGTGGATTTGCATTTTTAAACTTAAATTGTCATTCTTTTGATTGGTGTTTGCACTGAGTTCATTTGTTTTTCTAGCTGAAGAAAAGAGCATCATATATATCTGCAGAAGTATGGCATTTTGTCCAAGAATGGGGAAAAAAAAGTTTTCTGAAGTTGTACTTCTTAAATGATCGAGTTTCATTGAAATGCAATTGGAAATCAGAAACTGGTTTGAAAATAGCTAGTGACATTCTGTGAACAACTGAGATTATTCCCAACCACAGGCTATCAATTGGTATAAATAGCTCTAAAAAGTGTGCATATCTTCTATTGGGAGGGGAGGTGGCAGTGGTGAGATTATTGAATAAATGCAAGGATTAATGTAATGACTAAGTAATGTAAGATTGGAATAAATGTAAGGATATCCTAGCAGATGTCTGTCTTCAAGCTGACAACCAGTTTGTGACTTTTTGGTGAGGGAATAAAAAAGAACAATAGCACAATTTGCAGAATATATAAAAATTCATAATGTAAAATAAGTAAAATTTATTTTACTTAAAAATAAGTTTTGACAACAAATTATTCATCTTTGCTGAGAGTGGCAATAGAAATAGTTAATTAGAAAAAGGTTGTTTTTATTTTAAAAACATGCATGTTCCTCTTGTAATGAAATATAAAATTCTGTAATTCACAATCATGTAATATCTTAAAAAAAAAATCCCCATCTGCGTGCTGGGTTTGCTGAGGCCATTCGTCATAGTACTTGTTACATCTGCCATCCTTTTCTTGCCTTTTTGAACATGCAACACTGCCTCTCTTCCACCTTTCCAGATTATGTGCAGTTTTCCATTTAATCTTACTTAGAAGTTGATGTAGAAGCTCTTGCTGTATCATGACAAAAAACTTCCTATGAGCCGACTGAATAAAATTCTACGATATCCTAAATGAATCGGGGCACTTATTTTAATTGTGCTGTACAGTTATTATGTATAACTTTATTGACATCTGCATTCTTCAGAAAAAGTCATAAAATAACTTAACCTCAATATTAGAGACTTAGTATATTTTAACTACAGGTAACAATTGCTAATGCCTACAAATTACATAGCATCTTAAACATAATCATATTACAAATATTTGGTTGTGCAGCATAGCTACCGGAGTTGCTGAACAAATGAGTGACGTCTTTATACTGAAACCAAGAAAGTGCTAAGGGTTAATAAACTGAACAGTCAATTTTCTCTTTTTAGGTATGCCTCCTCCTGTTTCTAAAAGTGTTTCCAGGCAGCGATCTAATAGCCAGGAATCAGGAACTGACAGTTATGAAAGTGATAGTTGTGCTCCAGAATCAAGTGCTGTGTATGACAGAGAAGCAAGGGAAAATTATTGGAATCGTGATAGACGACAGAATACATCAGGTATTTCTAGGTTTCAGTCAATTTTTTTAATTATATAAACTGATTGTGAAAAAATCTATTGACAATTTATTTATATGGTAATCTTTAGTGGTTAAAAATGTAGTACCAATGTTCAAAGACAGAACATAGTGTAAGTAATTTGGAATTTACTGTCCAGTAATGCCTTACAAAATAGCATTTGCTAGAGCAGCATATCTCAGCCTTCTTTTACTCCCGTATCTTTTGACGTGTCATCACTGCTGAACGTACCCCCCACTCCCATTGTATAATTGACAGACACCTGCATCTGCTGTTATAATAATGATGATAGAAATTACAATTTTAATTTAATAAAAGTTTTAATTTTTACCCGTTGTGCAAAATGATGTATACTGGTAATTATACATATTTAATTTAATTTAAAAGAAAAATGTCAGGCACTTAGTTTTTTTTTAGTTAGTGGGAATTTTGATGTTGTTCAGTAGTAGCATCTGGTAATGTAGAGTCCAGTTGGAAGATGAAAAAGCCAGTCTCAAGTCCCAATATACCGGAAGATCTGTTTCTGTACTTACTAAATCAGTATAGCATGAGAAAGTTCTCTCCACTAAAACGAATGCTTGTGAGTGGTAACAGAATAGCAATTATCTTATTGAACAGCTCTGTATAATCTTCTAGAATGAGATGAGCGATTTCATTTCAAATTCCTCCTAAGTTAAGAATCATTTAACTTTCAAGTTAATCAGTTCGATTAACTTTTTCTTGTACTGATAAAGTTGCAAAGCCTAAAAAGGGGAGTACCTAAAGTTTAGGAGAGAGTTAAGTTATATGTGGATTTGCAGTAGCCATGCTTTTGATATCCATAAAACTCCACATAAATCAGGGGTGCTGTATTTGCACATTGAGTGTTAGTGTGTTTTTAATAAAGTGGTTTTATGCTGTTGTTGGTGCATAAAATTTGTTTTTTTATGAAATGTATGTTTCCACTAGAAGTATATAAAAAAATGAATAATATATTTATGTGCTTTTATGTATGAATAGTTTTAAAATGGAAGTAAACTTAATTTTCCCTTTATATCATTAAGAATTATATATGTATATCGAATGAAGTAAGCAGGTTACCAGTTTATGATTTTTAAATTAAATATTTTTTTAAACAGGTTATGAAAACTGGCATTCACCTAGTTCAAACGATGGATATTATGATCAGAAGCTAGAAAGTAATAAAATTTATGACCAGAGGCATGAATTTAAGAGAAGTGGATCAGATAAAGATGAAAAGCCTTTTGATGCATATTCTAGAGAACCTGAGTATAGGTATTACTCATTCATAATCTACAAAATAATAATAATAATAATAAAAATAAATGCTATCCTAGGTTCTTATTTAAAGATTAAATGCAATTAAATACTAAATTCCTGTTAGTAGCATACTGTGCAGAGAAATGCCATTGTTATGTTTATCATTTGACCATACATCATTATTTGGAAACAGCAACAATTATATCGTTTTAATTTGTAGTTAGATGTTTCTAAAAGGTTTTTTTAATGGCATAGTATTAGAAATATTTTGTTACCTATGTAAAATAATTGGTTCTTCCTGAATGCTTTGAAATAAATACCTTATGTAAAGTGAATAATCATTATATGCAAAAAAAAAAAAAAAAAAAAAAAAAAAATAAAAAAAAAAAAAAAAAAAAAAAAAAAAAAAAAAGTGCTGTCTAGTGAAAATTTAGATGAGATGCTCGAAACTTCATCTCTGTATAAGCTGGGTGTTAGAATTAAATTCAATTAAAGCGATAATTTTACTTGGTTTTACTGTGAGAAGCAGGAAAGTAATGCTCAAGTTTATAGGCTATACTTTGATGCATTTTCTGTTATGCATTGTAAAAATTTCTTGATTGAACATGGTAGGATTAAAAGACCTTTTTACTGTATTTTATTCTTTGCAGCATCAAAGTTTTGAGTGGCAGTTCACGAGACCAGTTTTCAGTATGTTTACAGAAACCCTATAACCTTCAGTAGACAATTCATTATCTCTTTGCCCCATCTTTCTTACCAAATTTAAGGCAGTGCTTCTGTGATTGCTATACTGCTGGAGAAAAAAGCACCTTTCCAAGTTCATTATCATACTTTTATTAAGAAGGTCACCTTTCTTAAAGGTGCAATTGACATCATAATTTAAAGTGTGAATAATTTTTCTATTTAAAATTCATATAGTTGTCAAATTAACAGATATCTAATTAGATTTTGATTTAATTTTACTGTTCCAAACTTTTCTATGTGTATGGATGTAAATACTCTAACTGATATTGAAAATGAAATGCCAAGAAGGAGTTTCCAGAATGATGAAACTCGGCAAACAGAGAGAGACAGCAACGAACAATAAGTTGTCTTTATTTGAAATGATATACATAATACAGAGAACAGCATCAGCTCAGTAGATTGTAGGACCACCTGGGACATCGATACACGAAGCAACACATATAGGTACAGAGTCAATGAGATTGTGGATGGTGTCGAGGAATGGCTTTCCATTCCCTGTCAACCATTTGAATGCGGCAATGGCTGGGTTTGCAGGTGGCATCCAATCACATGCCAAATGTGTTTGATTGGTGAGAGATCAGGAGAGAAGGATGTCCCAGGGAAGCATATGTACATCTTGCGGAGCACATTTGCTGATGTTAGCAGTGTGTGTCGAGTGTTATCCTACTGATAAAGGGGAGTGGGCACTCCCTGAACTCGGGGAAGTGACACCTGCCGCAGCATATCATCCATGTATTGTTAGGCTGTCATAGTGTCCTGAATACGAACTAGAGGCAACCTGGAATTGTGTGCAGTTACACTCCAAACCATGATGTTACACGGTGGGGCGTTCCAGGATTTCTGTCGGATTGGACCTGTCTCCACATCAATGGCACACTCGTACACGGCGACTGTCATAGGAGAAACAGAACCATGACTTATCTGAGAACATGGCCATGTTCCATTCCATCATCCACATTGCTTGCAACTTCCACCATTGCAGATGTGAGGTCAGTGGCAGACTTCTTAATTGACACGAGTGCAGGCCACTAGCCACCAATCCAAGGCAATGGTTCTGATCGATATCATGTTCAGCATTTCAAGACATCCAGGGTGTCTTGAACATGCTGTAGAATGGAGGTAGAATCGAATTTGCCACAGGTGCACTGTGGATACATCCACCTGTCTATTAGCTAAGATTTGCCTTATAGATCAATTTTCCATCTCAGTCCAATCACCATGCCACTCTGTCTGCTGGAAGTGCCTCTTTTGACGATGATCTGACATTCTCTATTACACATATCATGTGAGACGAGTAAAATTAGTACGATGATTTACCTAGCAGAAAGAACGACATGAAAACTGATCATTCTGCAGGTTCCTTCTCTATATCTTCTTCAATGTGCTCTGGAGAGCTGTACATTTTACATTACTCACATAACTCGGTGACGTGTGTCTGACCTAAAATTTGCATAATTTTCAGGCCACTCCTTCTTTGTATTGCATTTTTAATGTTTAGTGTATATTTCAGAATTATGAGGATTTTTTACATTTTCGTGTCCACTGAAATTATGTGAACAAGGGATGACTGTTTTAGTCCCTTAAAAATAATTTAATTTACGATGATGTCAGAATTCTCCTATTTATTTATTTTTTCCCCCCAGAGAAAAAGAATTTGACCTTCAAGATTATAGGTATAAAGGTAGGGATTCATTTAAGGAAAGCCACAAGCAAAATGAGAGCCGAGATAACAAAGATAAAATGTCAAAGTCTAACTCATGGGCAAACACACGAGAATATGAAGAACGAATGTCAGTAAGTGTTTTTTTTTTTTTTAGCTCATTGATTTTTATTATGGAATGTTGATTTTTATTATGGAATGTCTTCCCATTGCAAAAATCGCTTAATTGCTGATTTTTAAACATAAAATTATTAAACATTTTGATATGAAAATTGAAGTGCAATAAACATGCAGTCTGTGCTTATTTTAAATGTTAAGTTGATGAAGAAAATTTACTTTTCCTGATGCATTACCAGTTTCAAAAACATATCCAAATCGCTTGAACTGCAGTATAATAAATATATATATATTTTATTCTAATGTCATTTGTCTCTAAAATTTATTTCAGAGTTATCCTTGTAAATATTTACAAGTATTTTTAACCGTGTAAATATTACAATATTTATCCTTTACTATTCTTACTTGATGACAAATTTTACCTGAAGAATTTCATCATAACATTTTGTGAGAACGTAACACTTTCGCTGCGGCTCATTGAGGTTGTGTTGATAGTTAATGCTGTGTCATAGAAATAGATAGTACCCATATAACCAACTTACTTATTATAAGAAATATGATTTAAAAGAGGTAATAAAAGATTATTATGTGTACTACGTTGATTGCTCGGCCTTTAAGCATAGAATTTTGACTGCCCCAGCACATGATCGGTACTAGAAGTAAAATTATTTCTGCAATGCCGCATTTAAAAATTAATGAAAATAAGTAACAAAATGCATTATTTTTGTGTGAAACTATTACAAATGAATTTGTTATAAGATAGTTACAATGGTACTATTGCAAACTATTTCAGAATGTTATTCATGTGCGATCTTTGCACAAAATGAAACTTTGTTTTCATTCCAAACCACGTACGTTTACAACTAGTTTCTAACCTTCACTTCATGCCATTACCAGCATACATATGCAAAACATAATGCCAATTGAACTTGAAAATAAGTAATGAGACACTACTTTTCCCATGCCAGCATGTGACTCGCACCGAGACATCACCCCACGCCAGAGCGTGATTGGCTCTGCACAATAATGCCAGTCCGCTGCAGTGAGTATGTTAATAGCTTTATTTACTTGATAATCGAATGCCCTACTTATAAGCACATCAAATATATCGCAAGATAAAATACATACACTAGAGAAACAATTATGTTACACTATTATAATGAACGGTTGTATTCAGCATTGAAAATACACTGCAAAGCTGAAAGTAAAATGTTGTGGTTGTATTAATCCTCTGAATGGCATGACCAGTTTTAACTGGTCATGAGATTCTTGCTTCATATTATATATTTTTGTCACTTTGTATATAATTGCCTATAATTTACGATATTTACTTAATTTTTTAATAAGGTGAATGTCATCTTAATGAATGTAACTTTATGAAAATAGAGACTAAAATAAGTATTTACACAATTTATCTAGTAAATGCTATTTAAATGCAGGTCTTCGTGACAGATCCAAATACCTGCTCTGCTCAGAGGGTTAAAAAAGCAAAACAGCAACTTATAATTTTTTATGGCATTAGCAGTTAGTGTAACAAAATGAACTTCTGGGAAGTAGTTGTTAAAACTGTTAATTGAATGTAACTTATGCATACTGTGAATGAATTTTACTAGGATCCATTTGAAGAGCCGCATGAAAGCTGTAGAGATAAGCCAGTAAAGGAGAAGATAGATCGTTATGAGCGTACTGAAAAAGAAAGATGGGATAAAGAAAGACCACCTCGACCCGACAGCAGAGATTCACGGGCAAGCCGAGATTCTGGAAAAGATGAGAGGTAAAATTTATGTGAATTATGTGCAACTTTTAGCTAAATGTTTTTTTTATTCTGCATTCAAATCTACAGCAATTTAGTCACCAATAATAGGCTGATTTAGATGTGTGCAATGATACAAAATCAGTAACCTAAGAATTTATCTTGAGTTGAACTGTTGCACTTCAGATGGCTAGGATCAAAATGTAATGAAAGTGCTTATGTCAAAGAACCATTAAGATATAGTTGCAGTTTATAATATATTATATCATTAGGTAAGTTTCAGAAGGGTAGGAAAAATAATAAATGTAGGCATCTTCTACGTATGAAGTGTAATCAGTGAACTGTTTCCTTACTTCTATTTTTAAATGTAATAATTTATAGATTAATGATCAAATAATGTATATTTTTTAAATAAAATAAAAACATTTATATACTTTTACTGTAGCATATTAAAATAATTTAATTTTACCTTTGCATAGAACATACCGTTTTGAGGGGGTTGAACAATAAAAAAACAAGAACACTGTGCTAATTCTTAATACTAGTATCTATTGTAAGCAAATGTAAAATATATTTAGATATTTTATGCTGACTTCTTAAGTTTATGATTCAATGTTTAATGACTTCGCTATTAGGGTATTGATTGCAAATTCCATAATTTTTTTCTATGGAAATATAAACTCTTAATTTATTATGTTGTTGTAACTATAAACCAGGCCACTATAATCTGAACCATTTTAGAAGTGCTCTTATATTCGATAACCTGACATTAATATGCCACAATTACAAAGTTTAATGAATCCTAGAACTTGCAACATGTGAATGTTTGTAAATTGTAAATAATAATAAAAGCATGAAATTTTGTTACGTTTTAAATAGGCATACCACTGAAAGACACGAAACAAATTCGCAGCCTGAAAGGAAAGGGACAAATTTAAGAGACGATAAAAAGGAAAAAGCAGTTACCCTTGACTGGGGTGATTCCCCTTATCCTGTTGAACCTAAAAGTATGTACTTTACATTCTCTTAATAATAATAATAATAAAAATTAGGGTATATTTCTTTGAATTGGTTATATCTGTTAGTAATGTTTATTTTGATTATAGGACGAGAATGGCATCATCATCATCCTCCTCCAATAACGCCAAAGCAGTTTGAGAGTATTGGACCTCCTAAAAAAAATTTAACACCATTGCGAAGGTCAAATGCCACTACCAGTTCTCAGAACATTCCAGAAAAGAAATCAGAGACTATTAAAGATGATGGCAGCAATAAAAAGGCTGATGCAGATTCCAGTGCTAAAAAAGATAAAGAAGCAAAGGAAGAGAAGAATGAAAAAATTAAAAGTGAAAGTGTTTCAAAAGAAAGTGAAAAGCATTCAGAGAAATTTGATCAGCCACATTTTGAGAAGCTAACTAAATCTTATATAAAGGAAAGTGTCAAAAAGGTAGAAAATGACAATATTTCAGATGTAACAAAAAAAGAAAGTAATGTTTCAGTGGAAGAACAAGATAAGTCTAAAGATAAACATGAACATTCTTCCAGAAATGAAGCAAATAAAGATAGGCGTCGAGATGGAAGGGATAGAGCTGTTAACTCCCGTTCTAGAGGAGGAAGTGCATCTGTAAGTAATAATCAGCCTGGTGGCAATAATAATAGTGGACGTTACGAATCAAATCGAGGCCGTGGAGGTAGTGGTGGTAGGAGCAGTGCTTATGGAAATCCAGCTGTGCCATCGAGTGGATCTGTAAGTGGGTCAAATACTTACAGGGGCAAACGAGAATATAGGCGGTCTAGGGTAGAGAGAGGTCCACGATTTGATCGACAAAAAGAACGTGACAAAGATAAATTGAAAATAGATAAGAAGGAGAAAAACAGTGATGATACATCCTGCTCGGAAGTTGATGATGGTAAACTGGGACATTTACGACAGAAAGATGAAGACAGTGAAGTATCAGTTGATGAAGCTAGTGCATCAACTACAGAAAGTGCTCAGGCAGAAAAGTACCAAGGCTCGGAGATAGCACAGGAAGAAGAAAAAACATTTATAAATGACCAACCTAATTCTGTAAAGGACATAAATGTTAAGAATGAGAAATATAAGAAGGAAAAGAAAGACAGTTCTCGAATTGAAACGAAAGCATATGATGAAAAACCCAAAGATGATAAAGGGGGCTTTGCACCTCGAGGGGAACCATCAAGAAGAGGGCGAGGAGGCGGTACATTGTCTTTTAGGAATTCCAGAGGTGGATCTAGACATGGTCCAAGTAGCTATGGTCCTCCTCCATCAAGAGCAGGGTTTGGTGGTAATAAACAAGAAAAATTGGAAGAACAAAAAATCGTAGAAGAAAACTTTAATGAAAATAGTCAGAGTGATTTTAAACCTAGTATGTCTACAATAGAAAACATTAACAGTGTGTTCCCAAAGGATTCTAATAAATCACGTTCGCTAGAAAGACCACAACAGAGGAGACCTGGGAGATTTGATCATTTACCACCTAGATTTCAAAAAAGAAATGAAAGGAAATTTGATAAATTTGACCAGTCCTATCGAGGTAGAGGGAGAGGAGGACGTAGTGGCAGTTATCAAGGCTCAGGAAATCAAATGAATAAAATAGGGCAGACTGGCAAAGAAAACTTGTCAGATGTTGCAAATGAGGAATGGGAAACTGCTTCAGAAAGTAGTGATGTAGCTGAACGTCGTGATAGACGAGATGACAAGGATGAACCAAGGAAAAAAGACTCTAAAGATAAAACATCATCAGCATCCAGGAAAAGCTTTTCAAGCCAGCGGCCAGTTAATGAAAGTAGCCAAGGCCGTCGTGCAAATAATGAATCCCGACGTGGTGGTGGTCAGAATAGCAGTGATCGAAATCGCCAAAGGGATAATTTTCCACGAGAGACTCGTACAAGAGATTCTGGGCGAGGCAGACAAAATAACTATGGTAATGGTAGTGACAGGAGAGTAATAACTAATAACACTAATTCTCATCCTTCCAGTAGTGCTGGTCACCCTGGTAGTGTTGGTGGAAGAAATAGTGGGAGGAGTGGTAATCCATCATCTAAGGCTGGTCCTTTTCAGCCCAAAAGTGAAGGAACTGCTGTATATAGAGTAGATGAAATTAAACTGCAAGATCCAAATGGAGTGCAAGCAGCTTTAACTGATCTCACTAACAGGTATATAAAATAATATAATTTTACTTATACAATGATATATTTAATTGATCTTGGTAGAGGTATGTTACAAAATGTAAAGTTTATACAGGTGTTCAGCATTAATATATTGAAATGCATATAGGGTATCTGCCAAACTGAGAGGCTGCCTTTTTTTAATTTTTAGGAAGCTGTTCTTAACATTTGGTTTTAATATTGTTGTATGTTACTATATGGCACATTTCTAAGTTTATCCACACAATAATTTATACATTACATTTTCATCACATTTTACATATATTTTATTTTATTCACAAGTTCTTTGATAAATTAAAGCTTTCTATTTCCTACTTTGGATTTTTTTTTCAGTATAAAAGTATAAAGCTCAAAGAACATAAAACTTAGATTATCTATGAAAATATATTTTAAATCAGATTTGTATTATAAATAGTTTAATAACCAGAATTAAGCATTATAACAATTTAAGCTGATAGGAGTTGATTTCAAAATTCAATCCAAGGATCTCCACTTTGCTCCTACCAGCAATCTCACGAGAGGAATTCGGCTTGCAGTGTATTTTGAATGCCTCTTTGATGCATAGACATAGTATACTTACAAACATCCATTCAGTAATGGCGAAAACAAGCCAATTTGGTATGGCAATCAGCTTTACTAATCATTATTCGTCTAAGTGGTGAGAAGTTAAAACAATAGAGGAGATGTATACAGGGCTAACCCCAGAACCAGCATCAGCAGATCAGTATTTAAAGCTAGTACCAAGCAGCCGAATAGGTGGCAAAATTTTTAGCCTTCTGGAAGGTACCAGGTAACAGAATTTGATGCACAGAGATTGTACATGGCAAGAAAATGCCTAGTACCGGTATTAGTCTTAATTTGAATTTTGTTTATTGATGTATTAAATTTTTATTGAAAATTTTTTTACAACTGTTTTTCAACAATATGCTTAGTGATTGAAAATATTATCTGTTTTTGCTGTTTTCATCATGAATTGATGAGAGTTCTTTATGATAAGTAATTTAAGTTTGTATCGGGTGGTCAAGATAAAACGAATCCGAAAGAAGTGAAATTCCCAATGTCCTGTTCGTTTTATCTTGGCGAGCTGTATTATCCGCCCCATTATTCATTTGATTTTCAGTTGCTTTGAGCTGAGTTTTTCTTTGGCTGCCCTGTGTTATTTGAAGGAATGAGGTTTTGGAATTCAGTGTTACATGTTGAACTGTACTTTTTGATTATCCGTGTTTGCACAGAAACATAGGAAATAACTGTAGAATAGAAATGTTTCAGTGCTTATGCTGTATTTTTTACTAGGATTTTTAGTGTTTTTCCCACTCATGAAACCATACTTTGGCTTTTACATGTGTAAAAATAATACATGCATAACCTTAGTGGCCAAAATTTAAAAAACGTTTTAGAAAAAGTGTATTTTAGAGGTGTCATCACTCATATCATTACTTTTTTAACAATGCCATACCTGCCAACTTTTACGAATTTTTCGTAATTTTTACGAAAATGCGTTTGTTTTTAACGATCGTAATCCATTTTTTTCCTTTTTCAAGTGTTTTTAGTGATTTTTGTCGAAATTTTAGAATTTTTGGCCAATTCAGCGATTTTTGCCAATTGCATCGTGTTTTTACTGCCAACTACCGACTACTTCGAATCCAGTAACCTGCAGTTTCTCCCAACTCGCCGCTTAACCAGCCAATCCAATGCGCTGAACTTGCTGCTTCTCCCACTCTTTTCTTTGTGCGCGCCAGATTATTTTTTTCTCGTTCTCTTCAGCAGCAAGGGAATTACTCAGCGAGCGTGGATTGTCGCATTCTGTGTTTTTTTTTTTTATTTTTTTTTTTTTTTTTTGTTTTTTTGCACGTGCTACAAATTTTCTTAATACGTCGTCGTTACAAAATGAGTAAAAAAAAAACGTATTCTCAATATTTTCGGCCTGCCTACAAAGCCGAATTTCTAACAATTAAAGAATCCTTCAAAGGAAATAACTATGCATTTTGCAGTGTGTGCGTGTGTGACTTCATAATAAGTCACGGTGGAAGAAGCGACATTGTAAAGCATGTTAAGCATGAAGTTAATGCTTCGGCTTCGACAATGTCAAAGAAAGTGGCTGGTTTTTTTTTTCAAATTCGGATGCCGATGTCATTTTGGCAGAGTGTTTGTTTACTGCATTCCTCATCGAACACAACGTGCCGCTAAGCGCTGCCGATCACGCCGGTCAACTTTTCAGACGGATGTTTCCCGACTCCAAGATTGCTCAGAAATATGCTTGTGCTCGCACGAAAACATCTTCTATTGTGAACGAAATTGCTTGCGATGCACAAAGTAAAACGATAGCTGCACTCCAGAATTCAGCATTTTCGGTGTCAATCGATGGCAGCAACGACAGTGATTGGAAGCTTTACCCCATCGTTGTCACATATTTCTGTGATGTTTCTAATGAAATGAAAACTCATCTTTTGCGTCTTCCATTGTTAAATGGAGACGCTACGGGGGAAAATATTGCCTCCTTGGTAATTAATGAGTTGAAACAACTTAACATCCCAATATCAAACTGCATTTCATTTGGTGCAGATAATGCTCATGTCATGGTGGGTGACAAAAAGGGTGTAGCCTCTTTCCTCAAAAAAGAACAAAATGAATTAATTGTTATTGGATGCCCATGCCACTTAATTAATTTGGCAGCAGAAAAAGCTGCAGCTGCTTTACCATTAAATATTGACCAGCTTCTGATTGATGTGTTTTTCTATCTGGAAAAAAGTGTAAAAAGGAAAGAAAACCTAAAGAATTTCCAAGAACTGTGCTCTGGTGAAACGAGAAAAATTCTGAAACATGTATGCACGAGATGGTTATCCTTAGGCAGAGCGCTAGGAAGGTTTATTGAACAGTGGGATGCATTGCTAAAATATTTCCACGAAGAGACCAAAACGAAACCACAGATCCCATCAAATTTGTCGGCATATAAGATTCCGAAAACCAACTTTGCTTCTAATCAAAATGCTTTAAAAGGGAAAAGCCAACACACAGAATCAAACCCTTTAAAAAGAAAATGCTTAGAAGACTCCTCAAAGGTCAACTTTGTTAAAGAAGTTGAAGGGAAGAAGAAACAGTCTTCTATTAGCCGGGAGGAAAGGATTTTCTATCTTCTTTCTTCGGATTTGAACAAAGCATATTGTAGTTTTGTGTTAAGTACCATTAAGATTTTTGAAAGTGTAAATACCCTTCTACAATCAGCTTCGCCAAAATCTCCCCTGCTTATCCAAATTCTTAATGATCTTTTGAAAGAACTTTATACTAAGTTTGTAAAACCGTCCGTTGTGAAAAACAGCGTGTTGATTCGTGTTGCCTATAATAGTTTGGCAAATCAAAAGGATGACAATGATCTTATAATTGGAAATCAAACCAGGGAACTTGTAAATTCTTTGAAAGATCATGAGAAAAAAGAATTTTTTCAATGTATTAGAAAGTACTTTTCCTCAGCCTGTGATTACATTGTAAGGAAGTTTCCTTTGCAAAATGAAGTTCTTTTAAATGCTGAAGTGGCAAATTTGAAACAAATTGAAAATTCATCTTTTGAAAAGATTCGTTTTTTTATTGATAAATTTCCATTTTTGTTAACAATTAAAGAAAATGAATGCCATAATGATGCTTTAGATGAACTACAGAACCAATTTTCTGCTGCACAGTTTGAAGACTTTGCCAGTTCTGGAGAAGATAGACTTGATGTCCTCGTTGGTACCTTAAAAAGAATAAAAAGAGCTGATGGAACACCAAAATATGATAGACTAGCAAGAGTTTATGTGCTATTCTCGTAATTCCACACAGTAATGCGGAGTACGAGAGAGTTTTCAGTGTTGTGAAGAAAAACAAAACTATGTTTCGTTCTTCAATTTCACCAAAAACTCTAGAAAATATTTTAATTGCTAAATGTTATGAGGAAACTAATTGTTATGACATGAAATTTTCCAAAAAATTTTTGGTTAAAGCCAAAAAATGCACTCTAAATTCATTGCAATAATATTTTTGTGTAACATTAAGTTCTTGTTTTATGTTTCCTAATAAATTTTTTAGTTACTACTTAATTGAGATTTACTAATGTAAGTACAATTTTCTTTTTTCTATTTGTATAAATTGTTATTTTTTTAATATCAAAAAGCATGATATTAATTCTTCGTGTTCTTCTGAATTTGGGGGATAAATCTTCTGAATTTTTATCTGTAAAGGTTGGCAGGTATGCAATGCTATAAAATTTTATACCCATGAAAAAATAACACAGTGGTCTAAGAGATTTTTATGAGAGAAGCATTTATCAAGAGGAAATTGAAATATGCAAAAATTGTCAACAAGTCAGTTAATATTTAATAGGGTAAGCTCATGACTTTACCAATGCCTTCCTATGCAGTAAACTAAATATTTATGCATGAACTAAACCTTTTATGGGGATACTGTGTAGAATTTTTTCTTCAACATACTATGTACTTATGATGTGCCTTGAAACTGCTTTCCATGACATCGTATCCTGCCATCTTATCGGTGAAATTCTTATCTCTGGTTGTATGAATCTGCATAGGAGACATTTTCAGCTGTCAAAGGTTATTGTTGTAATAGATTGAAGTCCATATAATTGATTTCAGTACACAAATTGCTGTTCCTTAACAATTGTGTCAGTGCTGGTAATACTGCATTGTGGCTCATGAGCATTGCATCATACATGGATGTACAGCAG
>KK119109.1:370889-398628 GCA_000611955.2 Stegodyphus mimosarum
AGATGTAGTAAAGTAGTGCAAAACAATGCCTTAGTGATGGGTAATTATTTTTCTGTGGTATGTTTCATTACCCTTTGGAATCTGAGGAATTTTCACTGTCAATTTCAGTTCAGCAATTTTCAGCTATTTTTACTGTAAGGAAATTTGAATTTGTGGACCTATTACTTTTGATCCTGTTGAAAAAATTACTCCAAATGTGTGTATATAATACTGACTAGTTTCTAATTGATATTTTCTTCTGTTAAAGTGTTTGCATTATTAGAGTCAGTCTTACGTCTTTGATTAATATTGCTGTTAGTGTCACCATATCAGTTTTCATTTATATCATTTTCAATAAAATTATCTCTGTATAATGTAAAATTATGTTTATCTTCCCCCTTCTTGTGCGGGGGAGGAGGGTAATTTATTTTTTATGATACAGAATATGTTGACAAAGGCATGATTGGAATAAATGCAGCCATCTCGGTTGCCATATTTATTGCAACAAGCATGTGCTGAAATACTTCTATACATGTATAAAAATACAGAGCTATTTCTTGATTTTGTTGTTGCATTGGCAACAGTGGAGTTAATCAACTATTTTATAATGTTGCCATTGCAGCAACAGCAGAGCTAGCAACTTATCTTACAATGTCACTGCGTCAGCGAAAATTCAAATGGCTAACAAATTTAATTACATTAGCCATCAAATGGACATGTTGCACAAATAAGTGTTGCAGACTGCAAAATATGTCATTTGAAGTTTTTCCAACTGGAAGTGCATTAGTTCTAACATTTAGAATATTTTAATGACTTTTAGTGGAATATGTTAAAATTCATTATAAAAGCATTTTGCAACTTTTTTTAATGCCAGTTAGTAACATTTCATATATAAAATTCTATTATATATCTATATTTATAACTGCTCATTACAAATATATATTTCATCGTAATTTGTTCGGTTGTTTCTTTGATTTTTTTCTTGACTTATTTTTGCATCAGGTAGGCCTTTCATCAAATAACTTAAAAATAAATAAATAAATAAAAATGAAATTTTTGTAGCGGACAGAGAAGAGTTGCAGAAAAATAATTTTATAATGGATTAAGGCATTTACTTGGATGTATTGATAGTTTGTATCTTATTCGGTTACTGTGATGATTGTTCATAACTTCAATCATATAAAGAAAAGATTAGCAAGTGAATGGAGTTCAGGGAAATAAGTAGCTGTTATTTTTATAATAGGTCTAGTCTTACGTTTTGGATTATTATGCGAAATTTTATGTAATATAAATTTCACGATTTATGAAAAAAAGTGGTTTAATTATTGGTTTTATAGACCTTATTGTTGAGATATAAATTTTGTTTGTCATAGTTTTCCATCTTATTTGTCCCTTTTTGAAATATTTTTTCTTTGGTGCTCACTTAGATTTGTTTAGCCAACTCCCTAGGCTTGCTGCAATGATATATCGGTACTTTCTGAATGGGTTTTGTAGATATTCATTAAAAGCACTAAACATTTTTTTAGGTATTTGTTGCTTTTGCATTTTATCAAATAATCTTTTCTTTTAAAACTTTTCACATAATCCAAAAATGGATTGATAATGGTTCAAGACCTCTTGAGGCATTAACAGATGTGATAGACAGTGCACATATTTCTATCATTACACTTATGTATGTATGTACAAGTATGCATTGAAAGTACCTGCTGCTTACAAGTTCTAAAACATTGAAAGAGCATGGTACTTGCATGTACTAGATGTTGACTGCATGAAAGTGGTGGATATCATTTGCAGTCTTGATTTTAAGAGTTTATAAATTTGTTCCCTAAAAATGAAATTGCTTGAAATAAAAAATGAGCTTACATGCAACATGGGCCATATATTAAAGGATTGGTTAACAGGATTTAGTGTGGTTCTTGTAAAGATGCATGACTATATGTAATCAAATGAAGTTTAAATTGTTTGTTTCAAAAATGCTGAGGGTAAACAAATTTTTTTGTGTGTGCATGTATTAACTGCTCAGTTGAACCAACATCCACAGAAACATGCCCTTGGGAACCACCGGTAGGCAAATATCCACATTAGAAAACTACACTGAATATTACAATAGCTAGTGTCAGATTCAATTTGGCTGTCTGTGGAGTTTTTTTTTTTTTTTTTGTAATATCATGAATATTTCAGCTGCCAATTCTACCAGTATTTAATTTTTAGCCTTTGCTTATGAAACTTATTGAATTGTTATTTTAATTGTGTAATTTCATTTTTTCACCTCTATTGATTTTGAACTGTATTTTTCTTAGTTAATTTCATTTATCATCTGAATTGACTAAATTTATTAGACACATTTGCAGAACTTTATTTAATTTTATATGCATATGTGGTATATTATTTAGTTTATCTTTGAAGGAGTAGGTAGCATGTTTAAAAATACTTAAAGCTTTCTTTTCCTATTCAGAATTTCCTCAATATTAAAGTGCAAGACAGCTAATTACAAAATAAAATAAAGGACATAAAATTGGGATTATTTAATTTACTAGTGTATTTTATATCAGAGCCCTATAAACAGTTAAATAACCTGAACCATGCATTATAAAGCTAATTTAAATTGGAGTTCTTGGTGGTATAAGTGTGGTAATCTTAGTTTAAACAGTTCAAAGTTGTGCTTTTTGAAAATTATGCATAATAAATTTCCTTTTGCAGAAGGAATATGAAGGCAGAAGTTGCAGTATCTAAAGTTTCCAAGAGTGAGAAGGATAAGTCCAGTGGTTTAGAAGGCTATGACTTAAATAATTATGCAAGTATGTTGGAAAATTTTTTAATATCTATAACAGTGCCTTTATGATGAATGCATTTTAAACTGATTTATTAAACTTTTATGTTAGTTTTTAAATATATTGATAATTTTAATATTTTTCTTTCTTTTGGAGCTAATAGTTGTAGCTTTCTGTTTTTTTTTGACTAATTAAATGCCGATATTTTTTTCATAAAGAGAAATGCAATGAAATTTTGACTTGTAAATTTTTGCATTTTAACTAAGGTATATGAAATCAAGAAAATATTGAATGTTCATCTTGTAAATAGAGTCTTGGGAAAATGTCATAGTAAAGTTTAAAATTAAACAAAAAAAGAACCTTATTTTGCCTTCAGGTTGTAAATAAGAATCTGACTCCCAAATCTACAGATTTAAGTCAGTCTTTAAAAATTCTGCCAAAAGTAAGAATTTTTCTCTTCCTGAAGAGGGACTTGTATCTGATCGAAATTGATAATTTTGTCTCATTGCTTTTGAATTCCTCCTCCTCCCCAAACCCTAATCCAAAATAAGGTTACTTTTTTTGCTTAATTAAAAGGAGGAATGGATATTTGTCAAGCCTTACTAATCAAGTATTGTGTTCAGAAAGTTTTTTCCTATATTTTGAATCAAAATATTAACAAGAACATTGCAGATGCTTTCATATTTTTCTTCAGAGTATTAGTGAGGAATTAATTAAAATTATTAAACAATATTAAAAATGTAGGATATTAGTAACTGTTAATCCATGAAATTTATTGTAGTTATATATAAAACGTCAGTATGTTTATCCTGAATTTCTAATGATACATGAATGTAATTGTTGTGGATTTTGTATAAGTGTGAATACTTTTAATGCCTTTTGTGTAATGTAACATAAAAACCTAAAAGATGTGAAGCTTTGCTGAAAAAATAAAAATACAGGGACAAATCTGTTTGATAGTGAGTAAAAGGCTATCTTTTTAAATTTGTGAGATATCAACCAAACTGACATTTGTTTTGGCAACTAATATAATTTTGAGAAGCGAAAGGTACCAGCGATTTCTCGGCGGCTGTGGGAGAAGCTTTTTAAGACCAGGGAGATTATTAATTTCAGTTGTTTGGTTCAGCATGAGTGTGGAGTACTGAGAGATCTCTGTAAAAGTTTCCCTTTTTTAGGTGCTCATCAAATTGTGTTATGTTTAACGTTCTCAGTAGTTAGAAGTGTAACTACTGCTTGTACTCTTTGGTGCTTAGAAGAGCTATGTAAATATTTTTGTAAAAAGTTCCAAAATTGTTAAGTGTTCCTTTTTGAAAAAAATAATTTAATCAAGGTACAATCGGTTCTTTGTCCATTCAATCTATTATGAACCAGTAAGCACAAATGTTGTAGTAAGTAATCTACACAGTGCTGTAGTATGTTGCACTGGTTAAATTTAAAGTAAGTCATGAATGTTATTTTTAATATTGATGTTTTTGTATTATGCACTTACCATGCATTTTGGCATTTCTGATAGAGAAGTTAAATATGCATCAAGATGCAGAGAAAGCACCATCATCAAGTTTGTATGCATGTGTTTTTAATTATAAGCAATTTTTAGTATGTGGGTTGACACCCAATGGAAATGACTTACAATTAAAAAAAAACATTAAAATGCATGACAGGTGTGTGTGTGTGATTGAAAATTGCCTTAGTGGTAAATGATTAATCTGGTGAAATTTTTGTATTGCATCATTCGGAAAGTTCTGTAGTTTTCAAAGTCGAATGCATTTTCTTCTAATTTTGTTACTGTTTATAAGGAGTGACCTTGATGGAAGCAAGTATGTAAATGTTTTTTCTTCTAACATTATAAAATTTTAGCATGGGATACTATCTAACATAAGATAAGGAAACAAACTTCATTTTACTAGAGAGGAGGACTATCTAAAAAGCAAACTGTCAGTGCTACAAAGGAGTGCTGTATTATGAACTTTGGCAATTAAATCGGACAATTTGGGGGGAGGAGTACTGTCTTTAAATGCGAGATTTGAAAAAAAATTGCTTGGAATTGAGCAGTCATCGAGGTATTGTCTTCCTATATGCCATTGTTCCATTCTACATTTCGATGAATATCAAAGACTTATTTTTTAGAAACCCCCAATATTCACTTTAACTTTTCATTTCCTCGGGTCACTTCAGAAATATCTGAATGGCCTGAAGTTATTTTATTGGAGACTGTCAAGCAACACCTTGTTTATGAATTAATCTAATTACTTTTTTAAAAAGGAATTTTCCAGCTGTCACAGAAATGGCAAAATGATGCTATGTAATTCAGTGAAATTTTTTAAATATTTTTATACTTCTTCATTTGTATTTATCACTAAAAATGTTACAGAACTTTTGAGATTGGAAATTTTTGCATTTCTCTAGTGTTGGTAAAATTGATTATCAGAAAGAAGATAAGAAAATAAAAAGCTCTGCCAAAAAATTCTCCTTGAGGCAAGAGTGTTCAGTCATGATGACTTTTTTTCTAAAGGACATCACTAGAGAAGAACTAAATATTGCTGTTCACACTATTAAAGGAAATAAATCACCAGGAAATTATTTTTGGAGAAATGGTTAGATCTTGGTGAAAATGCAAGACAGTGTTTGTTGACCATCTTTAGCACATCATGGAAATCTGGCAGGCTACCTAAGACGTGAAAACTTTTATCATTGTATCTTTGCTCAAATTGAGTAAATCGTATACAGAATGCAAGAACTATAGGCCTGCTGTACTCACCAGCATCCTTTGCAAGGTGATAAGAACGAATGATCTTGTAGGTCCTCATTAAAAAAACAGATAAATGTTTAAACAATGAATTTCGACAGAAAACAGCATTCTACTGAAGACCAATTATTCTGCCTAATTTCAATGGTTTCCAAGAATTACATTGTTCTTATTGATATGTGTTCTATGTTTGATAGTTGTGGAGACTGAAACTAATAAAACTTACACATCTTTATGGTATTGGAGGAAATGCCCTTATCTGGATAAATGATTTCTTGAGGGGCAGAAAAAGTATGCTGTAATGGATGTTTATCAAAGAGCAAGAAAATGCTTGCAGGTGTTCCACAGAATTCTGTTTTGATCCCTCTTTTCGTGTTATATGTGAATGACACTCACCCTAACCTTCACAAAGATGTTAAAACAGCTTTCCACACAGATGACATCCTAATCTGGCCTCCCAGCAGGGACATTCATGAATCTAAAACAGTGCTCCAGAAATCCCTGAATGGGATTGTAATGTGGGCACAGAGCTTAAAATTCAAGATCAGTGTTGAAAAGAATACTGTATGCATCTCTTCAACAGATAGAAAGCATAGAAACTTGATGATTTCAAAATTATAACTTCAAAATTAATAATGAAGACATCATGCCCAAAATACTTCGGAATTACCTTAGATGCAGAGTTTAGGTACACTGGGTATGTCAAAACCTGTTCTGACAAAGCTGTGTAAAGATTAAGAATCATGAGAATTCTAGCGGAAAAAATTGGCCAAGTTTTCCGCAGGATATTTAGAACAACATATGCCCTACTAAGCTGGTCATTCTCCCATTTGGGCTCATGCTGCCAGGACTGTCTTGGAGAAAATAGTGTCCAGGCAGGGGTCATCTGGCAGTAATGTAAAAGTTATTCAGGAATGTGACCTCAGAAGAAGACGACGGTCAGGGTTCGTATGGTCCTTAAAAGTCCTTAGGTTTTCTGGAATCGATTTTTGGTCCTTAAAAGTCCTTAATTTTGGCTAAAATCGGCAGAAGGTCCTTAATTTTAATGATCTGAAATTTCTGTCTGTTTTTACGACTGCCATTTTGAGTGTGAATTAACATTTTGGAGGAATATTTTTGGCGATTCACTATGGTTATCTTTTTAATGGTTTCATGTGTTATAATTTGTGCCTATTTCTAATATAAATAGTGAAATACTCTAGTTTCTAAGCAAGAAGTGAAACGCACTTCGAAATTCTAATGAAAAGCTCTTAAATAACTTTTCGCTTTTGGTGATTTGAATTTTTTTTTAACGGTTCTAAATTTGGTGACTTATCAACATTTTGGCGATTTTAAGATCGGTTTTTATAAAAAAATTTTAATTCCGAGATCTCGGAATTTTTCAACGATTTTTTTAATACATTGTAACATTGATAAATTTCATTAAAATAATGCTAATCTATTGAAATTATATTTAAAAAATAACATGAAAATAAAATATTTTTATTTTTCGCTGTCATATTATAAAGTTCCATTTCAACAACTAATTATACAATATTTTGAATCTGAGAAATAAACAAGGTATAATGCTATAAAGCATAATTTACGGAATATGCATCAGTTTTCTCTATAAAATTAATTTTACACTTTTTCTTTTTTTTCTTTCCAAAATATTTCTGGCTTTCGGCTATTAAAGAATTGGTAGGGATAATTTTGCTTTAGGATTAGACACTGCAGCTTGGAAAGTTTAGAAGGATTTGAAGGCAAGATTTATAGACCCACAATTCTAGAAGATTCCAGTAATATGTGACAAAATGAAAAATGTCTCCATGGTATGAACACATAATGGATGTATTTTACAGAAAGTTTGTGATGAATTTCTTACTTTTTGGAGAACATCTGGAAGAACAATGAAAACATAATATTTGAATGTTTTTAACTTCTGATACTAGAATCTTTTTCTTAGCATGTTTATCTTCCCTTTATTTTCTCTACTTTTCACTGAACACAACCATGGAAAATATCAAAAATGCTTCTAATCTTATCACATGGACAGGCGTTATAGAAATGCAGTTTTTATTAATAAGGAAACTGAAAACTGACAATTTAAAAGATTCATATGCCTTAATGCCTCATACAGAACTAGCACTAGGCATTTTCCTAGGCAATCTCTTTGAATCCTGAATTCTGCTGCATAGTCTCTTTCTAAATTCTGCTTCCAGTGCCTGCTATAAATTCTAAAAGTTATGATATTTCTAGATTTTGTTGCTCAGTTTGTCACTAAATTCTAAAAATTCTGCCACATTAGCTTTATAACCAGCCCTTACCATACATATTTCATATTTCTTCTGAATTTTGATATTGCTAAAGAAATAAAATTACCAGCTTTTTCTATACATTCTAAATACAATTTCTTAGTTTTTCTCGTTTTTTTTAGAATAACAGAAATCCTTAATTAAATCCAAAAATTTTAAAAGGAAAAGGAAATGTGTTGAAGAAAGAAACTGAATACGTAAAGAAAATTATTCTTCAAAGATATGTACAGTTATTATTATGTAAATTACTCAGTTTATGACTTCAGCCTTTACTATAGTTCCCATTTCTATTTCCGCATATGATAGTTACTGAGCGAGCTTAAACTAAAATTAAATTGTAAGTCTTTGACCACTAGTCCACATTTTTGGTTTGAATTGGACTGTTCTTGTTTAATTATATCACCACGAGCTGTAATTGATTTTGTTAACATGCCTTTATGTTCTAAGTTCTTTTTAAATGAAAAGCCTTATTTAAACCTTTGTCTGACATTGTAGTTGCTTTCAGACATAGCGATAATTTGCTTCACATCTGTTGGGAGGTTTTAGACTATTTAACTTTTACCAGATCTATAAACCCTTATAGCTGTATTGTAGAGAGTTTGACAAGTTAGGCGATAAAGCACGCAGAAACTAGTGAGAACACTGGTTTCCGTATTGAGACAATTTTCTGATTGTTAAAAAAGATGCTTAAAGAGAAGAAAATCGATTTAAATTAGCGAAAATATCTGGGAAGGCTTCAAATTAAAAAGACGCGTAAATACTTTGTTGAGTTTTGCTATTACAAAACATAAATGTTTTGTAGCTTTTAATGTGTAATTATTCTGATATCGTTTAAGAATCAATGTCATAAATTACATGTATTTTAAACTGTGAAATTTTATTAGATTGTGATTTTAATAGGTTTTTTTAAACAAATATTGTTAAAAATAAATAAAATTTCATATTGACACTGTAAATCCATAATGACTAAGGTTATCTAACTACCTAATTTAATTATATATAACTAACTGCTTACCCTTTAAAATTATAATATTAGAGCTAGTTATTGCCTTTCATTAATCCTTACCCAGGTCACAAGATAAAACACAAAAATGTAGAAATTCATGTAAAACATATTCTTTGTGTCTAGTGAGACCTAAAACAATACAAAACAACTTATCACCTGTGGTGCTTTAGTGGCTTATTGGACCTACACGAAGCTAAGATACTAACTGAGACAGACAGAGCCCAACTAACTTTTAAATCTTGCCTAACCGTGCCTGCATCAGGCCTTTTAGGTTTGTTCTAATCAGCAGGTCTCTCTCTAGGCAAGCAGCAGCGGTGACAGAGCGATCTTGTGTTATGAATCATGCTGATTATGATCTTACGTCTCATTTTAATCTATGCCGCTTGACATAAAATCTACTTGCTATTTACTAAGCCTCTAGACTGAGCAAATGAAACATTAAAAAAAAAATTAAATGAAACATTTTTAAAAAAATTCAACATATAGCTAACTGTTAGCGAAACAAAATTTGAATTTATTCTCAAACTTATTAATAATTTTGTTAATTAATTCATGTTTAATAATAATTAATCCTACTTATGGATCTATTTCCTTTTTAGGATGGTATTACAAATGTGAAGTTCGGGCATAGATAATATTTTTAATTGAATTATTCAGTTCCTATTTGCTCATAGGTCCTTAATTTTTTTCATTAATGGTCCTTAAAAGTCCTTAAGAGTACTTAATTTCCGTGTGCAGAAATGGGTACGAACCCTATATAATGTATTAAAATTTACAAGCATGGCAAGAAGCCGTAAACCAGAACACATTGCTAAGAAAACCTGTGTAATTTGACAAATATTAGCTGTTCTTGCCATCGATTACACCAAACTTTTTATCTTCCAAGAGCCAACATTTCCTCTAAAATAGTACTCCACCTATTAGAATCATGCAAATAAAAAGGAATGATAGACTTCATTAAAGCAAAAGGGATCAGGACCCTTAAACAAGTCCAAAAAAATTTTTGTTTTCTTATACAGATGGTTCATCTGAAGACAATCACTAATGGGTTCTGGAGTATTTCTGATTTTCCCTGGCAGGTACTACCTATCAATAAAAAATTGGCACTGGAGCCATAGTTTCTAACTTGCAAGCTTCTGGCAGTAGTAGAGATTGACATGTGTAAATTGCTTCTCAATTGAGCAAGCAAAAGGACTTATTTTCTGTGACTCAAAGTCAGCTCTACATGGAAACTTTGATAACTGCCTGGATGCATGCACATTTTTGATTGTCCAGACCTCCTTACATAATTGTTAAAAATTGCAATTTGTTTACAAGATCAAATCTCTACGATAGCATTTTGCCATTGCTGTCATCTTTACCCATGCCAGTATTTGAGTAGGCTTTAGCAAAGACAACAACTTTTTGAATGGCAGGATACATTTTAGTTAATAGGGCACCAATTTTTACCAGCAGGAAATGTTGGCCTAAAGTATAACAATGGATTGAAATGGCAATCCAGTCTTAATGATGCATAATTTTTGTAAAGGAATGATTATATTTTTATAAAGAAAGAAATAAAAAAAAAGAAGTAAAGAAAATAATACAAATAAAGAAAGGCATGTAATGATTTGAGTCAGTAGTTGTATGGTGATTGATTTAATGTTTCAGTAGACAGAATTTAATCAGTGTGTGAAGAAATCTTGGTACTTATGTAAATAAATTTGTATCTCTCAGAAAAGGGAAGTGTAGATCTTTGTAGTGTCTGCTCTCTAAATCTTTGTCCTCACAATGTGTTATTTAGTTGCAGTATCATTTTGATGTTGTACAATTTCATTTCTATGTATTAAACGAATTTTTAAATATAGGTGATATCTTTATCTTATAATTTAATCATAACTGTTTATCATTTAGCAAACTGACAGATCATATAATTCATATTGGTTCTCTTCTTCCTGTCTTAAAGAGCACTTTAACAAGAAAGTACCTGAAAATTTTGTGATATGACACAATGAAGTTGGACATTTAGCACTTTGACATTTAGCACTTTGACACATATTTACAGATGTTGTCTATTGTTTCAAAAAGCACCAAAATTTCCAATATAATGCTAATGTTAAGCAGTTGTTTGATTGAAATATATTTTTAATTATTTTTGATAACAAGGTAATGTGACATGCCTAATTTTGCTTTTGGATTTACTAACATTTGTATTACGATGTAGGTGTTGTTATAATTGATGACCATCCTGAAGTAGGAGATGATTCTAATTTATTATGTGGCACTGATGATGGTTTTCAAGAAGTAACATCCAAAAAACGGCATAAAGTGATGATAGAAAACGAAGTTAAAAAAATGAAGAAAGAGGTAAGGATAGTGTGTGTAGGAATTTAGTGTAGAAATTTTGTAGGAAAATTCATTCTACCTAACATACATTCTAATTAATATTTGGTTATGCTGTAATGTGTCTTAATAATGTATACAAACAAGTAAAATGAGCATGCAAAAGGTTTCACTAAATTTTGTAAAATATGCTATTAACCACATTGAGTTTATAACATGGCATTCCATGATGAATTCATCTGTCAATCCATTGATTTCCTGTGATAAAAAAAAGTTCTGAGAATGTTTTGTTGCCAGCATTTATGTTTCGATATTAGGCCCTGTAATTTATGCCATTCTTGTCCAAATTTTCTATATTATGTGTTTTTCCCAATAATTTGTAAGAATATACAGTTTTTAAATTATTAAAAAGCAAAAATTATTGGGAGTCCTCTACAATAGGCATAATTTTCTTGTGCTTTGATTCATTTTTTGTACGCTCTTCTCTGTATTGTGTAGTTTACTCTGTAATTGATATGAGATAAAATATACAAATTTTTTGTAAGTTAATTGAAGTTAATTTTGAATAGTTTTATTATGGAAGGAACTTCTTTACAAACGTAATGAAATACATATACATTGTTATTTTTTAAAGTGTTTTTAAAAATTAAATAGCCAAGAAGTATAGAAATTATTCATAAACTAAATACTTAACAGCAACCTAACTTTGGGCTGCGATCATTATTTTTTGCATATGCATGTTTCACCAGTATTAATTCTTATTAAATTTTATTTATTCTGAATTGTCTGTTACTGTAGACATTGTAGAAGTTTATTTGAAGATTCAGCCAGTGTTTAATCGATTATATTTGCACTTAATTTTGCTTTATGTATTTTCTTATTTAACTAAGTTTATTTGCATAATAATATGTACATTAAATTTTCTTTTCATCATGTTTAAAAATATTTTGAATTAGCTTTCTTTCTCAAGATGAATTAAAGTAGACTGAAATTATCAGAACATAAAATGTAGAGTATTGAATTAAATGTTAATATGTGAAACTAAAAACAGTTAGCATCATCATGTAAATAGTTTGATAATCTGTATTATCCATTATGTAGTAAATTTAGGCAATTTGGAATTCTTTTCATTTGGTGCCTCCATGGAGCTCCATAACCTCCTAGAAAAGTGTTTGATAAAGAATTTGATATATGAAATCTTCTTTATCTGTTCTTTAATTTTTCTTAATTAAAAAAATTTCCCCCTTTTTTTAAATCATTGTGATTTGTTAAAAAGGGCAATGTTAATCCCTGTTTCTATCCATTTAAAATAAATATGCTGCTTAAAATTTTTAAGTGCCTGTACTCTGTGAAATGTTAAGTGCTGAAGGTAGTTTTTAGTTTTCACTAACTTTTTAAGCTTCATTAATTGCTATTTGATGATGACAATTTTCTTTCCCCAACTGAAAACCATGAAGAATTTTTGTCTGAAAATAAGCCTGTAAAAAAAGTTTCTGTGTGTTATTTGTTTGTGCTGTTTTGTAATACAATTTTAATGAATGTTTTGCTATCAAGCAGAATTATGAGTTCAAGATGTTTCATTGATAAAATTATCAGTCTGTTACTCCTATGATTTATGAAATGGTTCATTTCCAGAGAAATAATTTTTAGACTCAAGAGTTGCCAGCTGTCCCGCTTAAGGCAGGAGACACTATTTCTGACCGTACTCCTGCTAATATGATTTTCTTAATACTTCGTTATTTGCCCCCCTCCCAAAAAAAGCACTTGTTTTTTCTAGATACATTAAAAAAAAAATCAGGATCCTAAAACTTTAGTTTTAAAGTAATGTACACAAAATGCCATCTAGTGGTCTTTACAAATTGTTTCAAAGGGGTATACATATCACTCGTCCCATAATATGCGTTCTCTAGTGATGTGTAGCTGAGACGCCTGGCTGCGAGAAACGATCTTAGGAAACGGGATGCCTGTCTGCTAAGGATTAATAATATAAGTATTTAATGTAATTACATTAAATGTGAACTTACGAAAATAGAAATTAAAATATAAGTTTATAAAAATAGGGACAAAAATAAGTAAATATACAAGTTTAGCTAAACAGATCGTGTGACAGATCCAAAAACCTAGGCCACTCGGAGCATTAATCAAGAACGAAAAAATTACAATTGTAATTTTATGGATTAGGAATCTTAATCTCAAGTAAAAGGTTAATTTCTGGGTTCAGAATTTGAATTTAGACAGAATTGGAAAGTAAGTAATGGGATATCAGTTTTAATATTAACATGATCTTCATCCATGCAAGCTGAGTATATAATTTGCTAATAAGGTATTAAGTTTTGCAAGTAAATTTATAACTTAAAATGATATGTTCATGTGTTATCATGTAAATAGTTTGATAATCTGAATTATGCATTATAATGTGAATTTAGGCAATTTGGAATTCTTTTCATTTAAAGCCGCCATCAACCTCCATAACTTCCTAGAAAGTTTTTCCATATATCAAGGCTTTCATCTGTGCTTTAATTTTTCTTAAAAGAATGTTCCCCCTTTTTTAAATCATTGTGATTTGTTAGAAATGCAAAGGGTTATTTCTGAATGAGCAATGTTAATTTCATTTCTACTCCATTTAGTAATATAAATATATTGCTTAAATTGCTGCTAATATAAATATATTGCTGTCTCTGTATTCTGGGAAATGTTAAGTGCTGAAGGTAGTTTTTAGTTTTCACTAACTTTTTCATCTTCATAATTCTTTACTATATTTGATGATGACAATTTTCTTTCCCCAACTGAAAACCATGAAGAATTTTTGTCTGAAAATAGGCCTGTAAAAAAAAGTTTCTGTGTTATTTATTTGTGTAGTTTTGTAGAAAAAAAAAATTAATGAGTGTTTTGCCATCAAACAGAATTATGATTTCAAACTGTTTCATTGATAATATATCAGTCTGTCACTCCTATAATTCAGAAAATGGTTCATTTTCTGAGAAATCAATTTTAGACTCATTGTATATTAAGGTTAATTTTTATGCATAAAATGCAAATATAGGAAATCAGCACCGTGATGCCAGAGAGTATGCCAGGGCACACACAATGTGAGGAGTCAATGCGCACACATAAATGTGGTCAATAGTAGGTAAAGGGAAAAGAAGGAAGAAACAGGAGGGAAAAAAAAGGGTTTTCTTGGGGGGGGGTGGCCCTCAGGGAGAACACCTCAAACACAACCAACGGACTGCTCATGCTTAACTTTTATACTTGCCATCACAAAACAAGCAAGTTCTAGAAATATATATTCATTCATCTGGAAAAATCTCGTATCCGAAATCGGGGAGATCCTATTGCAGCAGCAAAGAGCGATTCTGCTACGTCATAAATCGTTCTCTTTGTATTAGAGTTGCCAGCTTTCCCGATTTAGGCAGGAGACTCGATTTCCGACCATACTCCTGCCAAAACGGTTTTTAACATATTTCTCCCGACTTTCTCTTATTCTTAAAAGTTCTTAAGATTTTTATGTAGCTTGGCTTAATACTTTGTTATTTGTCCCCCAAAAAGCACTTGTTTTTCTCCAACCCTAGATGCATTAAAAGAAAAAAAAAAAAAAAAAAAAAACACCCAAAAAAAAAAAAAAAAAAAAAAAACCACCGAAGTCTTTTCATACATGAGATATGGCATGTTTCTGCTATGTGTGAGAGAGTCTGAAAACATAATGTTCCAGCTCTCAGATGAGAATTAGGCACAGCTACGGGTCATCTGGCATATATTAGCTAATGAGCACATAGCAAGATCAAGGTCGTTTATTTCTTTTGTCTTGCCATTGAGAGCAGCCTAAGTTTCACGAGTTTAAAAAAAAGCAATTTTTTGCCTTAGTTATACCTGTGAAAAATATAAAATACTCCATGTTTTTTTTTCCAAAAATCATACACAGATGACACTCCTTCTGTTATTTTGTTAAGGAAATGCAATATTGTGATGTGTATCATTTGTCATTGCGATTTATCAATTTTGCATGGTGTAAGGGCCGATGTTCTTAAACATGTCTGTACGCAAGGACAACATGTGTTATACTGGAAAGAAAATTAAATTTTTCTGTGGAGATAAAGGACCAAAAACTTAATGCGGTTATACCATGCTTCAGATCATGCTGCAGATTTTTTAGAAGTTTTCCGGCAGTAAATTCGCTAAGAAATATACCAGTGCAAGGACCAGATTTTTATTTTCAGATATTAATTAGTTGCTATTTAAAATTAATTCATTATTAAAAATATATTTTTCTTTTTACATATTTTTTTATTTATTTAAAAGTCTTTTTGTCGTTGGAAAAAATCTCATTTTTGAGTATCATAGGTTGGCAAGTATGATAGACTTAGCTGCTTTTGTCTAATCCTCTGAGTGCCATGACTAGCTTTCTCTGGTCGTCAGATTATTTCACTTGGTATATATTAGCTTATAATTTAAGCTATTTTGCTTACTTGTTGACCTTTTGAAAAGGCGCACCTTTGTTTAAATTTTGTAAAGGCGTGCCTTTGTTCGGATTGAAGTTGAAAAGAATCATCCCACAGGACAGGGGTTTTGCATCACTAGGCCTAATTTTAGAAGGGGTGGGGAAGAAAAACTTGCAGAAAAAAGGTTTCAGCCCTAAAATCATATTCTTTAAAGATTATTTTTTATGCTATCATAATGCTAAAATTAGCATTTAATAATATTTTCTTAAAAATATTTTAAAAAATTGCTTAAATTGAGAAATAATTTTCGGAAGTGCTATTCAAATTAATCCAGAATTTTAATTTTCAAATTGCATTAATAAACTTTAAATAATAATAAAAAAGACTATTTACAACATCAAGTAAGGAAATCTTTCATGGGAAGTAGAAGGTAACACTCTTGAGTTCAGTCTCTGACAGAATATTTGTATAAGAATCAGTCGCTAGAAATATTGCTCCCTAACTCTTTTGGAAATGAATCATCACTCTCATCCATATCACTAATTGGCTGATTTACCATGTGAGTATATCTTTTCCCCCTATAAAAAACACTTTTTCGCCATGCTAAACAGGTCATGGTTGTAGGCAATAAAAAGAGAAGTGTGCAAAATATAAGCAAATGATAAGAACATAATAAAACCCCACATCCCTCCCTCGCAACAGCTGACACTGTTAGGCAGAAAATAATCAAACTGAAAATCAGGATCCTAAAACTCTAGTTCTAAAGTAATGTACACAAAATACCATCTAGTGGTCTTTGGAAAATGTTTCAGCTTAAAAGGCATGCATCACTAGTCCGTTATTGTGCGTTCTCCAGTGATGTGTAGCTGAGACGTCTGGCTGCCAGAGATGTTCTTAGAAAACAGGATGCCTGTCTGCTGTGGATTAATAACATAAGTATTTAATATTACATTAAATTTATGAAGATAGAGATTAAAATGCAAGTTTATGAAAATATGGACAAAAATAAGTAAATGTACAAATTTAACTAAACAGGTCTTGTGACAGATCCAAAAACCGAGGCCACTCAGAGCATTCAAGAACGCAAAAATTGTAATTTTATGGATTAGGAATCTTGATCTCGAGTGAAAGGTAACTGCTAAGTTGTAACTGCTAAGTTAACAAAAACATCAGTTCAAAGCAAGTATGTATTTTTCTATCAAAGAATGCATTTTGAATTTTTCAATTTGCAATAAGTAAATAGGAAGTTTTGCTATTTAATAATTTCTTTTCTAAATAATTTATTAGTCAAGGTATTTTGCACAAACTTTTGTTTATTCATCAAATGTTATACATCAAATCGTTTCTTTATCTTAAACTTTTTCAGTCCAGGTTCTTTTGTTTGATGATGACAATTTTCTTTCCCCAACTGAAAAAACTGAAGATGGTTTGTCTGAAAATTTGTTTGAGGCTTTTAAATATGAATTCTGTTAAAAGGATGAAGCATACTTTTGTTTCTTATGATGACAATTTTCTTTCTCCAGCTTGAAAAAAAAAATAGACTGAAGATATTTTGTTTGAAAACTTTTGTAAATATTTTTTAAATGATGATAATTCTCATTCCCGAACAGAAAAATTTATGAAGATGCTTTGTCTGAAAATTTGTTTCATGTTTTTCTCCTCCTCCCCCCCCCAAATTCTGTAAAAAAAGATGAAATTTGCTTTTGTTTTTTAATAATGACAATTTTCTTTCCCCTACAGAAAAAATGTGAAGATCTTTTGTCTGAAAATTTGGTTGATGCTAAAAAAAAAGATGAAACTTTTGTTTTTTTTTATTGATGATAGTTTTCTTTCGCTAACTCAAAAAAGCTGTTAGGATGTTTTGTCTGAAAATCTGTGTGTTGACTTTTATCTATCCTGTTAAATGATCATTTATAGCATTTCGATTTGTCATGTTTAATTATAATCTCTTTGCGTAATTGTTTGTTGTTTATCTCTGAAAATGTAATTTAATTACATAGTGCAATATTAATATAGGCACCTAAAGAATTTCATTGAAGGAAATATTAAAATCTAAAATGTAAACAAACACGCAAAGAGCAGTTACAGTTACGGCTAAGATCAAAGGTTTGCTCGCAGTAAAAAGTATTACTTGCGGAAATGAAAAAATTGTAAAATAACGCTTCTAAAATATTTGTTTACCATTTTACAGACATCTAAATGCCGGTATATATTTAGTGTTATGAAACAAAATTACAAAAGAGATGTGGTTATAAAACTTATAGACAGGAGTTGAAGTTTACCGAAAAGAATTTTAATAACGAGTCCATTCTTCAGGTAGGGTTGTAGAGACATTAGGTTTTTACGAAGCAGGAGACGAATTATTGGGAGAACTTGAGTTAATAAACTAGTCGCATGACAGTCCTTTCCCTAACTAATAGTGCATTGAAGAAATATTTGTTTAATGATGACAGTATTCTTTCCCCAACTGAGTAATACTGAGGAAATTTCTGGCTGAAAAATTTGTATACTTTTAGTAAATGCTGCAAAATTCTGTATGAAATGAAAAATATTCATAATAATTTTCCTTTTGTACTATGTTTTTCTGAAAATAAGACCCAGTCTTATATTAATTTCCATGCTGATTTCTCTCCATATATATATATGGATAACTATATATATATATATAGTTATCGATTACTATGTGCAAATGGTGTTTCAATAGTTTGTTTATTGCAGTATCAAGAGTTTGAGGATATGCAGCCATTCCTGCAAGAATCATTATATGATCAGTTCTTCTTTCTGCAAGAAATTTCTGGTTGTAGTGCAGTTAATTCTGGCAGAATACTACATTAGCATAACTCTTTGGCTGCCTTGCAAATCGAATGTTGAAAATAAATCGGCCCATTTTCTTATTGCTGCTTAGGTGCACCAACCTTTTTCCTTCTAAAGAACATAAGCACTGGAAACATGTTAATTTCCTCGGTCTTGACCTTGGAAGTGATTAAATGTGGATTTTCTTTCCATTGAGACAAACTGCGAAAATATATGTAATGTGTGCACCTTCGTGAGCAGTGGAGGGAATGTACTATATCGCAGAGGTATCATTTTAATCAATGGTAGTTTGAGATCATTGACCCATAAACACTGCAGATTCATCCATAGCAGTCATGTTCGATGCCATCAACAAAATACTTAAGTGCAAGTGCTCGCTTAACCCCTTAACTGTCAAGTTAGATGATTTACGTACATGAATTGTAGATTTTTTTATTGCAAAAATTTAAATGTTTGCCATGCGATCAAAAAAAAAAATGCCGTGCACTTTGAACATAATCCTCTATCCTTTGAAACCTTCAGTAAAGTGCTGCCATCTATTGAACTGAAGCCGAAATAATCTTCTCACGTTATATATTCGCGTATAACAATACGATGCACTAAAAAAAATTACCCCGACTAATACTCGGGCGTGACATTTTGGAACACCAGCGCTCTGCCCGAAAGTTTCAAGCATGACAGTTAAAAGGTTAATCACTTCAGAATCTTTCAATTGGAAACATGTTGTCAATCATCTTAGAGACAGTTCATATTGCTGAAGGAAGCCATCCACTGAGTATTGTGATGCTTTGAATTTGTCTGGCAATATGTCTAGCAATGTCGCCATTGTCGGCAAACAACCAGACATTTTGTTCTTCTGTCAGCAATCTATTTAGAGATGATGCATTCCAATTCAGAAAATAATAGTTGTCGACCTGCACCACACTTATGTTTCTTGGCATTTCCCTCGTTAATTTGTTGACTAAGGTTATACTCCAGTTGCCATTTTTTGACCATAAGGTCTTATTTTCAAAGAAACACTGTGGTAATATCCCCGAGTAAGGAGTGCTTGCTTGGTTTACTGTTATTGATGTACTAATCTAAAATAAGATAACATTTGTACTAATGCTGTATGCGAATGAAATGCAATGTAATGCATGCAGTTTGTCATAATTAATCTCTCTCTTTCTTTTAATATAGCCACATGCTCGTAATAAAAGTGGTTCTCGCTCTCGACAAAGGCTCCCTCCGAGATTTGCAAAACAGAGAGAAAATCTTGTAAAGTCTGCATCTGCAGCACAAGGAATAACTTGGGATGTGAATATGGACATGTCATCAAAAACATCCACTAATAATACAAAAGGTTTGCATATCTGTTAGTAGTTATTTTACTGAAATGGTATCTTATTAAATCACAGATGTGGAACAGTAAGTTATAATATTAATTTGCTAAATGAAATATGCTCTTTTAAACGAATAGAAGATGCTGTTTATATGTATAGTCAACTTCTAATTAAATAGGCGGTGTCCACAGTTGTTTGTGGCTAATCGTAAAAAAAATGCAGGAAACAAAAATGCCTAATTCAGTTAACAAAGAAATATCAAATTACCTATATTTTCAAACTAGCCGCTGCGCATCCAGCCTTCGTCTGGCTTTTAAGTGTACCGGAAAAATGCCTAAAGAGAACACCAAACATTAAATTTGAAAACTGCACATAATTTTACTCTGCAGAACAATTTTATCGAAAAAGAAACACAACAATGGAAAAAAAATTCAGTTATAAATGCATTACATATAAAAAGCATACAATGAAATAAGCAATATCCCTTAACACAAATATTAATTATCCTAATAAATAAATTAACCAACTTCCTGCTGCCTTCTCTAGACAAACGTCCAGTATCCAAGAGAAACATTAAATTTAAAAACTGCACAGAATTATCACCCTCATTTCTCCGGGTGGCAATAGTGCTGATATCAGCAACAATGGCTGAGTGCCATTGTTGTTCATATAATGAGCGAAAATCATCAATTTGATACCACTGCATTAAAAAAAAACTCATTCGAATTTTGAAAAATCGATATGCACTGGCTCTTGTCTAGATGCATCCTGTGTACCAAATTTCATAGGCCTGGGTCTATTAACTTACGCGCAGTACGAACGAAAGACACCCACACACACAGAAAGACTCATCCTTTTAAATATAGATATATAAATTAATTAAACAATTTACCTTTGCAAAAAGAAACAATCTTTCAATTTCCTAAACTGTTCAATAGAGTGAAATCTCGCTTTGCTATAGCCCATTATGTCTTAAAATGACGCAATTTCGTCAGAAAACATAAAATTAAAAAAAATTTATATAATTCGAATTTCGAAAAACTCGCTTCGAGGTGCGCTGGCTCATGCAAAAAAAATCATGCAAAACTTTTCAATATCTTACAAACAGTGAAATAAGCAAAAAATAACATTAAAGAAACTCAAAAAACAAAACATTTCGCTCAGAATTTTACTCTGCAGAACAACTTTATCAAAAAAGAAATCAATAAAAATGTAATATATATATAAAAAATGACAATGAAATATGCAGTATCCCTTAATGCAAATATTACTTATCCTAATAAATAAATTAACCGACTTCCCTTTGCAAAATCTTAAAATGGTATAAACAGATTAAGAACTTAAACAGATTAAAAAATATCATGCAAAACTTTTTTATAATTAAAATTATATATAATTAAAACATAATATTACAATGAAATAAGCAATATCCCTTGTAAAATGCTAATTACCCTAATAAAGTAATTAAACAATTTACCATTGCAAAAAGAAACAACTTTTTAATTTCTTAAACTTTTCAGTCTCTTAAAAACAGTAACGAAAGAACTACGATTAAAGATTGTTGCCAATCCGAAATTTTTAAAAGAATGAAACTTTTCAAAATGATGCAATTTCATCAAAAATCTATCAACAACAATAAGAAAGGAAAATTGTTGCCAAAACTACATTTTAAAATATCTGAGATGTGAGAAGTGTATTCGGAAGCTTCATTTAAAAAATTTAAAAAAAGACAAAATATTATTATTTTTCCAAAATTCTTTTTTAAAAGGTGTCGAAAGGATTAAAGTTCAACGTGTCCAAAAATCAAAGGAAAATAAACAGCACATTTTTTAAAATAAGTTTTTTTTAAAAAAATTCCGCTGAAGAGGTGTAAAGCTCACTTTCCTAAATAAATTCGTATTTAATCGATTTATTGAAATACAAAATTTATTTTAAGTTCATAAAATAGCTAAGTGTCTACACTTCAAGACGATGTAAAAATGAAATGTATAGAGTGAAATCTCTCTTTCCTGTAGCCCATTATGTCTCAAAATGACGTGATTTGGTCACAAAACATAAAATAAAAAAAATTCTAATTCGAATTTCGAAAAAATCGCTTCGAGGTGCACTGGCTCTTGTGTAGATACGCCTATGTACCAAATTTCGTGGCCCTGGGTCTGTTAGCTTACTCACAACACGAACGAAAGACACACACACACACACAGACTCTTTGTTTTATTATATGTAGAGATAATTTTATCTGGAGAATGAATTCACTTCATTATTATGTGAGTTAAAATTGCATTAAAAGTACTGTCTTCCCTTGTTTCACCATGGCCTTAAATTCCAAAGGGGCTTTGCCCCTAAAGGACTATTGTTTTCGTTTTGCGATTTCGTCCCAGAAACAGTAAATGTCGGCTCACTTTTCAAACTGTTGCTACTAAATATTGCAGCCCTGTCTTATATTTAAAGAAATTAAATGATGAAGAATGTGCATAAATGTATGTATGTTATTCACATTGTGATAAAATGATACTTAGTTATCGAATTTTGAATGAGGTAACCCTGCTGTGAATATGGGCATCTGGAAGCCCGAATTTGGAATTTGTTTAAATATTGATTTAATATTGTGTAGAACTTTTAACGAATTTTTCATTAACAAACTCGAGGATTTCAAGATTCAAGTTATGGCAACGTTCTATAGAAAAAACATTTTTATCTCCAGCCCGTGAGACTGTGTATAGGAAATTCTAAAGATATGTTCAGTTTAAAATTATCTTGCGATATTGATCTTTAACTGAATTTTATGGTTTAAGTGCGAAGAACTGATATTTAATAAATAAAGGTAACACATAAAATGTTAAAAAACGCCTTTTAGATGTAATTTAAAATCTGAAACCTTTCAATTTTTTTTTAAAGAGATGTGGAACAAAGAATTCATGACTGCTTCTGTATTGTGACTGTTGGGGGGAGAGAGCTAGCAGATTCTATGAGGACTTGTATCACATTTGTTAAAATTTTTTGGGGGCGGTTGTTAACGGCATTTATACTGATGGTTTTTGTAATGTTTTTCATTTTTCTGCAATAAACAAACATTTTTTCCCTCTGACAAAGTGGAATAAGGCTGTAAGGTTTATCCTAATTTTGTTAAGTTATTTTAAGTTTTTGCACCTGTCCTATCTTTGTGTAGTTTCAGCTTACAATTTCCTACCAGAATGTAATTTCAGAAACGCAATGAATGCAAATGAGTAAAGAGTAGTATTTAAGTCGATGTTTCACCGACTTCGAGAGAGAAAGTTTCTGACTAGCACGCATTTGGCTTTTTGGGCTGTATCTCTTCGCAGTGGCTAATTGCACCGACGGTGTGAATAGCCTCTTAGAGGCTATTTGCATCATCTGCAGTAGTGCATGCGCACAATCAGCTGATGTACAAGCGTTTTTCGGCGATTTGACGTACGGTTGGCTTGAACCGAGAGCAGGTAAAAAAGAAACCACACATTTATGCGTATGCGAGATGATAATACATTTGAAAACAAGACAGATAAGGAAAACCTTGGGTTCATAATAAGAACAACATAATTTAGTTTAATCTGAACTAATTTTAAAAAAAACTTAAATTTTAACTATGTAATGTATGAGAGATAAAGTAGTAAACATTGAAGCTATTTGAAAGTTTTTTCAACCAGATGTTTACCTGATAATTGAGCAATTAAAAAATGCAATCATTTGCATGGGGTGGAAATTCTGTGACTGTTTAGAAGATTTAGAATATAATTGTATTCAGTGAGATTTGTGCCTTAATTGTTGTAACTGGACTTGTCGAAATATTTTAATTTATCTGCCATTCAAATATTGGTTTCGTCTAAACTGTAGGTAACTGTCAGTCGTTGCAAATTATATTGATTTGAAATCTTTTTAATACTTAATTAAAGATTATTTAATTTGTAGAATGTATTGTCTGAGTTCTATTTCATATTTTTAATTTAATTATTTAAAAATAATGTGTATTAATGAAAAAGTTGACATTCAAAGAAAATCCAAATTTTTGTTTTAAAGCGATAAGTAACAGTCAAATTTTCTAAGTACTAATTTATAACACAAACTATTGACATAAAGCTGATTAACAGTTTATGTTCAACATGTTCAACAAATGTGTTTCACAGAATGATTTTACAAAAATATGACATTTGTTATATGTTGTTTTAATCATGCATAACTAATTTAAATCATAATAATTACACACTGTTTATATCAGTCGCACAGGTCAGCTAGTCAATAATATAATTATGATATAGCAATAATATAAATACAGTGTAGTAATAACATAGAATATAGCAATGAAATATGTGACAGTAAATATTCTAGATCACAATATATAATACGATTCAAGAAATATAGATAATGCTGTTAGATTCCAGAATATAATATAATGCAATCAAATAGGTATTAATCTACCTTGAAATGAAGTAGTATAATCTATAACAAATAAATTAGCTAACGAAGTACAGCACACATGGTGTCGCTATACATATTCACCAGCAGGAGAATAATTTGCAAGTAATGGTTATCAGTTACAAAGACAAGGTCAAGCTATATACATGATAATGTTCAGGAAAAGATAATATTAAATAGGGTTCTAATAGCAACTGAGAATGTGTAATTAGTTAAAAAAATCTTTAATGTGATGACAAAAAGGCTGAAGATATTTATTATATTCTTTTGATTTAACAGAGGTATTTTTATGCAAACTTAGACCCTAGTCTTATAGGATAGGACTGTCAAAAATCATTATTCAGTAAGAAAACTTATTGAAAATTGTAATATTCTTATATATGCATCACTTTTTCAAAGTCCACACATATTTATAGGTTAAAATGCTATATTTCAAAAATCAAAATCATTTATGAAATAAAACCTTATAAAATCTGATAATTCATTTGTGTGTGCAAATTTTTCAATCTAAATCTCTCTTTTGTTAAATTATTTTTCTCTTTTAAATTACAACCCATTATTTATTTAAATTTAATTTATTAATGTGTTTGTACTAATATTCCAAAGTTCTTTGAAATATTTTCTGTGTATTGTCGGACGAAAAATTTCAAAGAGGAATAAGTTAATCTTGATTGTACAAAACACATCTTTGAATTTGAATGTATTCTAAGAAGGACAAAAAATGTAAATAAGGTTTTAAACCGCCCCCCCAAACCAGTCATTTTAAGGTATTCCAACCGTTCAGGAAAACGATAAACATTGTGAACATGAAAATTTGCCCTTTTTTATATGTACATAAATAAAGGAAATGTGTTCCTTTTCTTATATATATATATATATCCTTTTCTTATATATATATATATATATAAGAAAAGGAACACATTTCCCTTTCTAATCTTTACTTAAAAATGTCAATACTTAAAAAAATGATAAACTACGCCAGCCCAGTAACCAATCTTAAATAAAAAAAAGAAAGACTCACCAAGACTTAGCATTTCGCGTACTTGAGATTCGTTGTTTTCAATTCGGTTCAAATGATGGATGTGGATCCGACAACTCGATGCACATGCATGCTTAATGTTTTAGCATTGGTCGTCTCTCTTAGCTTTGCTACGCTCGGCCATACTTTAGCCCCTTGTTTGGCTTCGCCGATTTAATTAAGATTTAGGAACCAGCTACTAAGAATCTTAATAGCTTTGGCTATATGTTTAGTTAGCTCTAGTTAAGCTTACTTTAAGTTTAGTTTAATTTCATAATTATTTAAGTTCGACAGGGGTGTTTTACTTCGGGAAAACCCCAGAATTCCGGGGATTTTGAACTTCGATACCCTGACATTCCGGGGATCGTCGTTCAAAAGGAAGTAGGAATAATAATGAATTAATTATTTTGATCTGGGTAATTTTGTGTGCTTTGAAAGCAGAAAACGCAAGGTCAGTGTGTGTGGTGAAAACTTTTCCTTTCTTTCTCCAAAGGCAGTGATAATGCGTGAAAAGGGGGAAAAAACTTCTTTTTTGTTCTTTCCTTATTGCGAGTTATGACTCATTCCCCCGGTTCTGGGACATTCTCTTCTGGATTCTTTTCGGCAAGTAGGCGCGGCAGAAAAAAAAGGGAGAGACTTCGTTCGACCAGATGTGCGATCACGTGACTCTGGGTTCAAAGGTCTTATCTCTCCTGGCGTGGCGCCAATAAGTAGAGAAGAGGGTTTTTTCGCCGTATTAGCTATTTGTCATTGATCGCTTCGCAACTTTTTTTTCTCCGCTGTGTAAAATTTTCGTTTCATTTATTGATGCACGTGTAAATTTTTCGTTTCGTTTATTGAAATATTTTTTATTTATGTACTCAAGAGAATTTCACTATGAAATTTCTCGATATAAATAGTGATATTATACAATTAGAAGAAGGTGTCCAGAATGCATTTAGGTGGAATTGGATTGAACGGAGAGATGGTAATGGGGATACCGTCGGAGAGATGGTAATGGGGATACCGTCGGCACGTGGTGCAAGAAAATAAATGTTGCTGGACAAGCATATTGTGTTTTTTGTAACTCATTGCTGAAGTATGGTTGGGAAGGATTCAAGGCTTTCACAAATCATTCTAAAACTGTGACGCACATAAAATATTCAAAGTGCATTAGACATTCAATGACTTTAAGTAATTATGCTAATTCAAAAAATACTGATGACTTACTGGAGACTGATGCTCGGCCATTGGATATAGTGACAAGAAAAGCACGCCAAGAGGTATTAATAACTTCGTTTATCGCCGAGAATTCTCTTTCTTTCAATGTAGCTCCCAATTTAATTGAACTCTGCAAACAGTTGAGCCGCGATCAGACGGCACTAAACTCGTTGGAAATGTCCAGGGCTACTGCATGTTATAAGATGAAATATGGGCTAGCAAACACTATTAAGGAAAATATCATTAAAACTTTAAAGGAGACTCCATTTTCTCTAAATTTGGATGAAAGTACTAGCAATGCTCAAGAAAGTATACTGGCAATATTGGTGCAGTTTTATGACAACAATCAAAATGAAGTTGTAGTTCATCATTTTGCATCTCTAAAGATGGAATCTTGCAATTTAGAAGCTGTTTTTAAAGCAGTTGTTAATACTATTGAAGATAATAATATTCCATGGGCAAACTTAATTAGTGTATTAATGGACTCATATAACACCATGCGTGGAAAAAAAAAAGGGTGCTGAAACCAGACTACGATCAAACAAAGCACCCCACTTATTAGATATTGATGGTGACACATGTCACACAGCTAATAACTGTGCAAAAATATTTGCTGCATGTTTTGATAGATACTTAGAAGATTTGTTTGACATCTATTTTGATATGGAAAGCTGCAGTAAAAGAGAAAATTTTTTCAAAATCTGTGAATCCCTTGCCATTAAGAAACTTAAGCCCTTGAAGAGACCAGACCATAGGTGGGTGTACGTTTTATATGTTTTAGAAAGAATCAAAGATCTGTGGGATGCTCTTATTGCATTTTATTTTCACTACTTGGATAAAGGGGATTATTTTTATGTTGAAACTGTATACAATAAAAGAAATATTTCTGCTGCTCAGAAAAATTTTTTTGAAGGGACGTATTCTTGCTTGCATTCCCAACAGTTCACAAAGGATGCTTTAGCTCTGAAAAAAAGAATACTAAATGGGTTATTTGTTATGCAAAACAAAACTTTATTGCATATGGCATTATATTCAGCAGTATTACCAGAGTTCAACACATATATTAAATTATTTGAAACAAAAAAAACCAGTGCTTCATATAATACAATCCAGTATTTATAAATAATTGATGGCAAAATTTTTCTCTTTTTTTATGAAGCCAGAAAATATAGAGTGCACATCTTATAATGATTTATTAAAGGTTGATGTCACAAATCCAGAATTCCATCTACCTAGCAAAGTAATATTTACTGGTGCAGAAGCTTCCACTTTCCTGAAGAAATTATCAAAAAATCATCCAATAGCAAAAGAATTCCAAATTTCTTTGATGAAAGCTCATACTAATACAGCACAGCATATGAAACAGAAATTACCCCTTAAAAATTCATATCTAATTAGTT
>KK119110.1:0-11912 GCA_000611955.2 Stegodyphus mimosarum
GACATTGCTGATTCTGCCTAATCATATACTAATAAAACATTTTCTATTGTTTCAGCATATGAATGAAAGTGACGGAGATTCAGCCACTGAGTATACAAAACTAATGACATCTTTTGTGAATAGTCAATATTCTAAAACTGATAGTAGTCTTCAATCTATATTAACTGGTTCAGCAAGAGATAGAATGCCACAGTCTGTTTCCGATCCTTCAACTGTGTGTCATAACGAACTTTATTCCCCATCAAGGAATGTATGTATTTCATTTTGTGTGTGTATGTGTTTTTCTTGTGTCATATACTTTTGAATAAAAAGTTTTCATGTAATAAATTGTTTTTATGGCAAAAACACAAAACTATTCCTTAAATTTGTTTTGCTATTTATATTTATTTTATTATGCTGTAAATCAGAGATTTCCATCCTCTTTCTTGCATCAAACCCTTTTAAAAGAATGATTTTCTTCATTGACCTACTTGCATTTTTTCCTATAATATATAACATCATAATACAAATCATAATACATAATCATAATACAAATAATTGAACATAAATAACTTAAAGATAACAGACTAAAAATATGAACGAAGTTTTGAAAAATATGGTTTTTAGGTTTATGTTTTGTTATTTTTGTAGTATTGTTATTTTTAATCTCACAAATATGAAATATTCTCACAAGTGTAGTGACTGTAGTAGTTAAATATGTGGCATATAACTGCTTATATAATTTTTAAATCACCTATTTCAAAAATATTCAACCTATTTCTTGTTTTCCACAGTAAATTATTGATTTGACTAAAGTGTGATTCCACTAGGTAAGAAGAGAAAAAAGTCAGTAATGTTGGTTCGATAATAACTTTTATCTTGAGATATTTCTTTTGGATGTATTATAAATTCCAAAACTTAGGATACTCATGTTTTGGACATCCTTCTTCAGTGCGCTCAACCTTTCTTGCATCATAATATCAAGATTATATATACTACAGTTCAGCGGTTCTTTTTGTCTTGGAAGTGAAAATTAAAATCTTATAAATTTTGCAAGTAGTTTGTGTATAATAATATGTCTTCTGAGGAAATACCTTCATTTCCTGTAATGGACAAACACGTTAAGTTACCAAAGTAATGAAATTCTTTTTGATTCAGTGTCGAGAAATCAATTTTTGCACAAAACATAAAGATAATTGTTCTAGCTTCAGTGAGATTGACAATCCTTTTCTGTAGAGTTCTTGTCTAATGTAAAAGGTACATATTGATGTCATATTTATTATTTGACCAGAAGTTGTCTTAACAAGTTTCAGTGGTTAGCATGGTTGAAAGAATAGGCATAGATTTTGCTGTGGTTCATTATTTTTGCATTTTTCATATTTTTTGGGTTGTGTTTCTTTCTATGTGTTGTTAATTTTACTTTTTTTTTATTTAAAAAGGTGTTATTAATTTTTACCACATATTAAATAATCTGAGCATTTTTTTCCCGTTATATTTATTTTATTTGAGTTCTTCTTTACAACAAGATATTTTTCACTAATATGCTAACATCAAAATTGTATTTAATCCTTTAATCAGCATGGGTTTTCCCTAAGAAAGCTCAAATTTCTCAAAACTACCATGAGAAAGAGGTACTTTCTTGATTTTAATACTAAAATGCTCCTCGTTCTTTATGCCTAGATTTTATGTATTTTTAATATATTGCTCTAATTTCTTTGATATATTTCAAGATGCATGTATAAACACTGCTGGCCATCCAAAATGCAACATGAACAAGGACAAGAGCTGTCAAAGCTAAATTTATTTCAGAGATATCAGTGATGTAATGAATATTGCCTCTATGTTTGTTAATACCATGGTGTGTAACCTAGAGGCTTTGGATTTGTTATTGGGGATAGGCAGCCTATGTTGTCTTCATGCATTGACTAGTATGTTCATCTGGTGTACCTGCAGGTGTTTCATAATAGGCTAGGTGTTCTCCAATCATTGACCAGACATGTTTGATGGGCAATAGATCTGGAGAACAGGCTGGTCAGGATAACAATGTAGTGTGTTGGGCTAAGAAGAAAGCTTGAACGCTGCAAGCAACTTGTGGTTGCGCACTGGCCTGTTGAAATATGGCTGTAGACAAGCCATTCCTGAAGGCATGGAAGGAGAACAGGCTGCAGAACATCAGAGGTATACCTTTGGTTGGTAAGTGTGCTGATAACGTTTACTAGAGTGTTGCAGGAGTAGAATCCAATACCACTCCATACATAACACCGAGTGCACGACCAGATGATGATGCGTAACCCAACTGTTACGCATCATCATCTGGTCGAGAGTTGAGCAACCTTTGTCTGCGGCCAGCCTAACTTTCTGTGGAGTGGTATGATGAGGTAGTTTCAGTTGCTCCTGTCCATTATTCGTTTCCTTCTACATCCACAGATTCCATATTTGAGTGACTGTTGCTTGGCTACATCTGACATAAAGACCGATTTCCCAAAAGGATAATCTGCAATCTCTGTATGCTATGATTCTGCCTCACTCGAACTCAGAAACGTGCTTAAATGATGCTCATGTTTTTCTGTGAGGCATACTGAAGCTGCACAGAGACAATATATTGTTGGCAATGCATTGGTGGGTATTGGCTGTTATCCAAGTACCAAATTAATTCTTTTCTGAAAAGAGGAAATTGTTTCATTTCTCAAAATATACTTAGACTATTGAATTTATTTCAACAACATTCACAAGCTGAATTTTGTCATATGTTAGTCTTTAAGAATATTCATATTGTGTTTATCAATATGAAAGTTTTTAATATATTTGCTGACTTTAATCTGTATTCCAAAATTTCCATTTTTATATATGCTGCTCTAAGAATACAATATTTTTATGCAAATGAAAGAAAAACTGCTTTCATTTGCATGAAGTTTTTGTTCCCCCTCTTCCCCAGTAAGCATGGACATACAGTAATTGTAATCTATAACTAAATCTGTATTTGTGACAGAAAGTTTTCTGTGTCATAGCATTTTTGAACATTTTAGCTGATTAAGTTAAAAATTATTAAAATGTATTATTATTCATTCATGTGCCATAGCATTTTTTTACTCGTATGTATATGTAATTAACTACTCATTCCATCTTGATTCCACAAGAAGCTGTTGTAATATCTAGTCATAAGAGAGGAGGCTAATTTCTTGTTTCATGGTATTTGTGTTGTAACATTCTGATATACACTCACGTTTGTGAAAATTGCAACACCAAGAAGGAATCGTCATAATTGAATGCAATTTAATACACAGTTGAGTGGTAGTGGTACAAATAAATGATTAAATGTTCAAAGCAAACAAACAAGAACAAGAGATCAGAATCAGTATTTTGTGTGGCCACCACGCGCCGCAATAAGTGCTGCTACACGACGTGGCATGGAGTCAAACAAAGTTTGAATGTCTGACTGAGGAAGAGCATTCCATATCGTTTGTACGCGTACCCAAAGTTCGTCTGCAGACGCAACAGGACGAGGATCACGAGCAAGACGCCGACCAATGACATCCCACACATGTTCAATTGGCGACATATCCGGGGAACACGCAGGCCAAGGAAGAAGCTGTACCTGCTGCGCTGCAAAGAAGGATTTAACAATCCGAGCAGTATGAGGGCGGGCATTGTCCTGTTGAAATACAGCGCCTGGCAAGCTTTGAAGGAAGGGAACAGCTTCGGGCTGTAGAACTTCACGGATATACCGGTTGCTGTTCAGATTGCCCACAATTCGTAGCAATTGAGATCGTCTATGATATGCTATGGCGCCCCAGACCATAACTCCGGGTGTTCGTCCACTGTGGCGTTCGATAATGCACTCCGGAAGGTGGCGTTCACCGGCATAGCGTCTGACACGAATGCGGCCATCATGGTACCACAAATTAAAGCGGGATTCGTCAGAAAACACGACATGCTGCCAATCAGCACGCCAGTCTCTATGCTGATTGGCCCATTGTAGCCGCAGGCGGCGATGGTCGTGCGTTAGGGGGATCCTGTATAAAGGAGTCCGTGCGCGCAGTCCACACTGCAGCAGACGTCTACGAATTGATGAAGCACACAATGAAACACCTGTAGCTATTGACCACAGTGCTGCCAATTGTCTAGAGGAAGCTGTACGGTCCGTCCGCGCCATGCGGACCAGGTGTCTATCATCGCGAGCTGACGTCACATTTCGGGGTCCACTCCCGGATTTCCGAGTTGTCCGACACTCGTCCGTCCACTGCTTCCAAACGCGCATCACTGTGCTGCTGTTACGCTGCACACGAGAGGCTACTGCACGATACGACAATCCAGCTTCACGAAGGCCGATGATTCTCCCTCGTTCAAACTCTGTAAGTTGTTCAAATCTCGCTCTCTTTCGTCGACGAGGCATAAGTACAGATTGAGTTAACGTTTACCACTAGCAGATAACCACCGATAACCATACACGCCTCGCTACAGCCGTCTATTTATTCGGATCCATCAGCCGTTCAGAGGGCGCTGCTCAGCATACGCATGCGCTACGGATTTGCAATTCTAATCATTTGCATATCATGCGCTACTTTGCATTTCCTGAAAATTTCAGCTCACTCGCGTAAGTCCTTCATGGTGTTGCAATTTTCACAAACGTGAGTGTACTTCAAGTGATTTGAAATGCCTTGGAAATTAAGATTTCTCAATTGTGTAAGAAAATCATAATATTAAATTCCATTAACTTTTATTTACATATAATGTGCCCACAGTATCAAGAAACTCTACTTTTATTTCTCGAATTATATATTCTTTGTGTACTTTGCACATGGTGTTTCACATTCGATATGCTGTTTAATATGTAAGTTACATACACTTCTTTTTATAAAACTTTCATTATTTTTTTCTGTGGATGACAAAAGCCATTGTTCAGAAAAATTGTAATTATTTCAACATGTTACACAGATCAATACAATATGTAAGCCTATCAAACATTATTTGAAAAGTTATCCATTTGAGTTTGCTGCATATTTATTGTTAGCAGCCTTTCAATGGTGGTCTCCAAGAAATGACATTGCTTGTAACTTCACCTTTAAGATCAAGCATTCTTCCCAAAATGTTTAATGCCTGTCATGATTCTGCTGCTATTGGTACAGGATCAGGATTTTCATTTTCATTAATTCCTTGGTTTTCTCTGATAATTTTGATGATCTCTGCGGCGCTCTTTTCTTAGTAAGTCTAGATATTTTCTTCAACTCTCGAATATTTGAGGAAGATCTCATCATGCATTTCTTTGTCTCCCTTCTGTTTTACCATATTTTCAACATTTCCAGAAATTTGCTTTGGATGGAAGCAGGCTCTTTTAAAAAAGTTTGAAATCGTTTGCAGAGTTACTTCATCTCCAACATTTAAAATAACATACATAGCATCTAAGAGAGAAATTGACTTAACAATTTACATAGAAGAATGAACTACATCAGCCATCAATTTCAAGAGTGATATTTTTTTTTGCTGAAATTCTTTATCCCACTTTGAAAGAAAATCACTAAAAATATTGCTTGTCATCCAAACATTTTTATTGTCATTGTAAGTCACAGGCAAATGCTTAACGCCCTTCACACAGCAAGAGTTTTGCTTGCACTGATGATTAATGGCATCTTTTTAACTGATCTGTCAATATTACATGTTAATAATACAGTAACACACTGTTTCATTTTTTTAGAGCCAACTGACAGCTCATTTTCAAAACATTAAAATGTGCTGAGGTGGGACTCGATAATATAGACCAGTCTCATGAGTTTTAAAAATTTGATGTGATATGTGTTCTTGTGAAAGCCCAGCTAAATTCTTTTCTATCCAATTATCAGCTTTATTAGAGTCTGCATCTTGTTTCTCTCCATGTAGTTTTCTGAAAACGGTGTTGTTTCTTTCTTTCCATCTTTTGAGCTGTCCAATGTTTGGGACAAACTCCTCTCTCATCATTCTGGCGAATTCTATTGCCTTTTGATACAGAATTTCTCATTACATTGTGCCATTCTTGTTCCTAGCATTTTGAAACTACTTCAAGAAAACAGTTTCTACATTGATAGACTTTCCACTTTGTTTCTGCTTACATGAGACATTTGCACCTGCCATCAGTTCATCCAAAATTGGCTCTTTTCTTTTCAGCAACTTACATAATGCAGAATGTGAAATTCCAAGTTTTACAGAAGCGTCACTTGGGCAGCATTTTGGTAAAGTATCATATTGCTTCAAAGTTCTTTATCTTTTAATCTTAAGTCTCTGCATTTGGACATTTTGAGGCACAATCGAATGACAAAAGTTTGATATGGATGGGTGAATTGAACAAACTGTGTGAGCAAAAAAAGACAATTTTTTTATACAAATTCTCCCTCATGTCTTTAAGTTTCCTTTTCCCCCAACTGGTCTGAGCCAGTTTTGACAAACCTCTTGTGACCCACCCCCACCCATGATTGGTCCAGATAAAAAAATTCTAGCATTTGCAACTCCACATGTAAACATGAATCAACCTTGAATGAAATCACTGACTTGAAACTTAAGACTTTGGGGTTTTGAGAATCCCAGATAAGAAATGCATCTCAACATGCAAAAATGAATTGACTTTGAACAAAATAACTGAACTTGAAACACAAACTTGAGGATTTGACCTTTCAGTTTTCAAAGCGATTTGGTTTTCATAAGCTGTAGTGTTGATGTTATGAAGTGGTTATTTATAATGATACTGTATTCATTTGAATTCGTTCCTTGGGTTTTGATTTTTTAAAGTAATTGATTTTATGAAGCAATGATTTTATTAAGCAGTATCACTGTCATAAAGTAATTTGTTTTTCATGGTGATAATTATATTTCTTTACAGCCTGGTTTTTATGAATCAGTTACTATAATTTGTAGTTTCCAATATTTTAAAAATCTTTTTATGCGATCTAAATGCAGCATCAGCCAAATGGACCAGCCAGTGTTGATGTGGCTTTTCGAGATGGAGAATCTAGTCACACTCATTCAGAAGATTCTGTAGTCAGCACCCAACTGGTGAGTCGGTCACCAAGAGTCCATAGGTAAGTTATGATTTAAATTAATGTAAATTATACTCACTGTTAAATGGCTTGCAAATGATTATTCTATGAGGTACAGTTTTTTTTTAATGTATTGCACTAATGATGCAGATGTTTATTAAAACTATCAGTTAGGTATATAAGAAATTATGAAAAGTTAGATGTTTTATAAATTGCATCAATTAGAGGTATTGAAAAATAAAATAATGTTAGAAATTATCAAGATTTGTATTATATCAAACTTGGATAATTAAGCAATGTACAGTTTTAATTTGAGATATAAATAAGCACTGCAGTGTTAAATAACAGCATTTTTGAGAACTGGCAATTTGACAGAGTGCATGAATAATTTTATATATTTTTAGGTTTAACATTTTATGTCTTATGGAATGACAATGCTTGCCAAGTGATCTGTATAATAAATGCTAGCTAATGTAACATAAGGAGAAAAGTACCCACAGTTATTTTTAATGTAAAATTTATATTGGAAATTAAATATAAATTCGTTTTATAATGTATTTAGATCTCCCCTTAGGATTATTAAAGTTTCATAGGACATAAGCAAAGCACATAAACATGTTAGTTTTATCCATGATTAAAACCCATGAAAACATTTTTACCAGGACATAATAAACCAATGTATTATGCACATTAGTTCAATCACAGGCTGTAATTTCTCCACAAATGAATGTTAAGCGCACATAAAAATAAAATAAAATCATTATTGGATTTCTACACATATTCCACCCTATTGCCAAAAAAACTGAGAGAGGAAAATTATGTGAATAGTTTAATTTGCAAAGGACATGATTACAGTAAGAACCCAAGAAATAAAAATCAAGCCTTTATAAACTACAAATAACTATCACAGTATTATTTCTTTGAAAGATACCTTTATTCTAATAAAAATTAGTAATATAGTAATATTAACATTACATTACCTAATAAAATATCTTCATTTTTACTTCCCTTTTGCTTGAATCTAGCCTGTTCTTATTGTTGTCTTTGCTGCTTCTATGGCCTCAAATTTTCACTATTGCTGGACCTGCTATCTGTCACCATGTGCTACAACTTTCACTGTTGTCATTGTTTTCATTACCTTTAAATCTATCTTCCCACATATAATGATCTTTAGAACCTTTGAGAACATTAAATACCCCCCATTTTGTCAAAGTTCTTCATTATTATTATTTAATGAATCTGAGCCCATGCACCCCAAATCCACGAGCTAGTTAGTTAAATGGAAGGTTTCTGGATTTTTCCATTTCTAGTGAAACTGTGTGATCTCTCTGACACACATTGTAATATTTTCGGAGATAGTCTTTGAATGGTTTATTGAATGGCTGATACATTCGATGGTTGTAGAAGTGCTGCAAGCCATACCGGAATAATGACAGGAATGGTGTTTGCTTTTTTTTTTAATTTGAGCTGTTTTTTCCTAATGTCACACAGCATCCAACCTTTCTGTAAGTATGTACCATGAGGGAGTTTTTATGTTTCAGCATTGACTTTCATTCAAAAATTGCGAGTGGTGGCAGTTTTTATCATTTTCAGTCCTGCTAACATTACTGTGCAATGTAACTCCTGTAATATTTCCTAACACAGACATGCTCCCTTTTGATTAACTGTAGTTTTATTAGGCATATAAATTAATACAAGAGCTTAATCAACATTTCCTCTATGTTCAATTGTAATTGTATATTCAATTGTAAGACTGTAATTGTAATCTTTTGCTGTATCATAAATCTGTGAAATTCTAACATATTTTCCTCGTATTCCTGTTGTAGCCATTATGAAAGCATTGTTCTTCTCCTTAAACTGAATTAATTTCTTCTCATGATATGGTAATCGCTGCCACAATGTATTTAGGAACAGATTACAGATCCTGCCCATACCGTGTGCATTGCATTAGCGAATAAAGAATACCATTTTACGAAAATATACTTTTATTTGCAGATCACATTTTGCATGCAGCATTGTGCTATGTCTGAGTCCACCAAAACATACTCTCAGTTCACGCAGACAATATAAAATGCCATTGATTTTACAATTAAAAAGGTAGAAATTGATTGATTTTACAATCAGAAAATAATAGCTTTTAGTGGATTTTAAGTATGTAGGGGTAAAGGTTACGTGCAAATACTGTAGCAACATTTCCATCAAGACTGCAGTAAAAATTCAAGCATTTGAAAAACTGCCATAAAAATATGCAATCTATAAGTAAAGCTAGTGTTCCTGATATGCAGATAGAACTTCTAACTAAAATAATGAGAACAGAAGCATTTGTTACAAATAGATATACAAAACTTTAATTTTCAATAGAACAAAAAGGTTTATATTTTCTTTGAAGCAATATCAACAACTTCTCAAAAACATGATTTGGAGAACAGAGCAGACATTTTTTATATTCATAACTTTGCTGTTCATATTTTAAAAAGTGCAGAATTCAGCTGAATAATCTGAGATCTGTTTTTTGTTCTTTCAAATAGACAATAGTTTCTGGAAATTTACTAAAGGAAGTTTATGATGATGATGTTAAAGAAAAGAATATTGAGGTGAAGGAGTAATTACTTTGGTTCTTTATGACTGTTCTAACTCAAAATGATCTAATCTGCACATGCAGTGTTCAGTTTGGAAAGAAAAATTTCCCTATTTAAGCAGTTGATTGTGGCACAGAAAGGGATGTGAAAAACTGTGGGATTCTAAGCTTCTTTTGCTGTAAGAGGAGTACTAGAACTCAAGAAATATAACAAAGATGTTTTTGTGATTTGTATCAATGAAAATAAAATGAATACTGTGAGAAACATATTAAAACTGTAAGTCATATAAAAATTATTCTGATCATCATCATTTGGTATGTGTATATTGATTTGACAGCAAATGATTTCAACAACTCAATCTCCATCACTCTTGAAGATGCTAATGCCATTGCCAGATGTAGACTCAAAAAGAAATCTATTAAAAAAGACCATCAGGTTTTTGAGATTGATGCAAACAAAGAAATCACAAAGACCATTACTAGATTGAGAATCCACCATTTTATAGGAATGAAAATTAACAAAGCTAGATAATATAGAACTTATAGAAACTGCCCTGAAACGGAGCTTTCTCTAGAACACACCTTCACTTGTCCAGCAATACTTGCAGCTCTTCAAAACTTGAAGTAATTTCCTTTCCAGGAAGAGCTGTATAGTGAAAAGATTGTGGAACTAGCAAAAGCAATGATTTCCACGCATGGATCCATTTGACTTCTCAAAGATCACTATACCAACCAAGTGATTTGACAATATATGTTGTAGAAATTTGGAAGTAGTTTAAAAATAAATGACATTCTCATAGTTGGTGACAAGAAAAAGGATGTATTAAGTCTGAATTTCTAAATGCAAGAAGATTGCAGATTTTCATAAGTATGATGAAATAAGACAAACATGTGCAAAACTTTGAACTGCATATTGAACAAATTTTGTATAGTATAAAAAATTTATGCAAAATAAATTTACTTGCTTAATCAGTAGAAAGTCATTGCAATAAGTTCATTACATAACTGTAGTATGGCAGTTCTACTCTGTTAACAACATACAAGGAGGATCCATCTTTGAGTAAAATATTTATAGCAATTTTACTTTTTAGTTTACATAACTAATCCAATGTACTTACATAATTAACTACAGAGCAGGGAGAAAAAGGCAAAAAAATGTTTTCAAGAGAAGCATCCCGACTCTCTGTTTTCCTAAATATAAATATAGAGGTCAAAGGAAAGTATACAAAAAATTAAATTTAAAAGTGCCAAAACATGAATATTTGTGTTTTTTTAATTGAAAATGTATGTCTATAAACAACAGTTCCAAAAATAAGGGTCTGGCAAGGACATTTATGGCCTTGGTTCACTTATTGCAACAGTTTAAAATAATTTGATTTTTCCATTCTTTTCTCTCTTTGTTAGTTTTTTGTTGTTATTAAAGTATCAAAATTCTATGTATGTATATCATAATTTTATATGTGTTAATCATATTATTATTCAGTAGGCCTAATCTTCAGTCTTGGGATGAAGATGAAGAGGAGGAATTGAAATATGGTGCAAAGCATGTAATAAAGCTCTTCATCCCTGTTTCTCTGTGCATGTTGGTAGTGGTTGCTACTACAAGTTCTATAACATTCTACACACAAACTAATACATATCTGTAAGTAACTTCCCTTATAAAATGCATTGTTTTGAAAAAAAATTTTTAACAGACACTCTTGTTACTGAAATGTTTTTGTGTCTTTTTTTTTTTTTTTTTGGAAACAAATATTTTATTTTAATGGGTAATGTGATAAATTAGTTTCTAGGAGTATGTGAAAGTAATTAAATTTTCATTAATATATTTATAAAATTTATATGAATTTTAATTAAAAATTTCATTTGAATGTTACCTTTAATAATGTGTAAACTAGTCTTGCAAGACTGCATATCTGCACTTGTTTTATTTAAATATTTTAATATGTTACTAAATTTTTTAATCTAAACCAGTTTACTACATTGCATAACATTCTTCTCTCTGTGGGTATTTTTGCATTCAGATTTGACTATTCAGTGTTTGTGTTGTTGAAAATTTAATTTCAGATTATATTAGAATAATAAATGTTATTTGCGAAAAATTTCATTAAAATCACAGTAAATAATAGTAAGATAGCTAATTTAATAAGTAATGGGTCCTCTTTTGCTTGCAGTAAGGTAATAAATGCAGTTCTGCTATGAATTTATCAGTTGTTGACTCAGTTTTATTTCAGTAATGCTGTACTTACAGTATTGCTATCTTGAGTTACTCTACATTGACAAAGCAAAACATTATGACTATCCCTACATTTTTCAATGAACTCTTTTGGATGATGTGGAGGGCACGTGATTAA
>KK119110.1:12017-40775 GCA_000611955.2 Stegodyphus mimosarum
CTTTTCGTGGAGAAAGTAAGGAATCATTCTTGTGCTTACTTGGAGAAGGTAAGGAATCATTCTTGCGCTTACTTAGCTAAAGTGATGGTAAAGGCTGTTGACTTAAACAAATTTGATACAGGGCAGATTGTAATATTGTGAAGAGTTAGATCGAGTATCTCTAAAACTGCATGACTGATAGGTTGTTCATGTTCTGCCATTATTAGTATTTATGCAAAGTGGACAAAGGAAGCTGAAACCAGCAGTAGATGCCAAGATTTTGGACGTCCACGCATCATCAAAGAAAAAGAGCATCAGAGACTGTCCCACTTGGTACAGCAAAATTGGTGGCAGAGAATGGCTCAACTGAGAGCCTAATAATCTGTAGGTCCAAGTGCAAGTGTTTTGGAACATGTAATTCAATAGACACTACATCTTGTTGGATATGGAACTATGCAGAAGATGACCACTCGTGTGCCTCTGTTGTCGTCAACTAGGCTTACAGTGGGCTAGGGGACATTGACACTGAACCATTGATAAGTGGAAGACAACTGCCTAATTGGATGAATCATGATTTCTCATTCATTACATTGATGGTCGTGTCAGGGCACGTCGCTCTCCCAGGCGAACAGTTGCTCCCCCCTGTGCAGCAGGTCATACATAGGCTGGGGGGTGGCGATATTATGCTTTGAGCAATGTTCTCATGTGTGGCTTAGGGACCTTTAGTTGTGGTAGGACCAGACCATGAAAGTTGCGGTCTATCTGAACATAACTATGGATCACTTGCACCCTTACATAGTTTCTCTGTCTTACATAACATAGTCTCTCTGTCCAACTGGAAATGGAATTTTCTAGCAGGACAACACCCCATGTCACGAGGCTTTAATTGTGTTGGAGTGGTTCAACGAGCATAAGGATGAATTCCAGTTAATGTCCTGGCCACCTAACATGCTGAATCTTAACCCAATAGAGCACATGTGGGATGTCATGGAGTCACAAAGCTCAAACACCAACATGTCAGAATATCTCTACTTTGCACGACTGCTGCTTAGATGTTTGACACAGCCTGTCTCCCTAGTCATCTTCCAAGAACTTGTGGCATCTATGCCAAGGCGAGTTGCAGCTGTTTTGCTGGCCAAAGATCATGTAATGCATTATTGAGTGGGTGGTTATAATGTTTTGGCTCTTCAGTGTGTGTACATTTGTATTGTTTATCATTAATAAATGTATGGCACACCTTACTTATACCTCTTGCATGAAGTTGCAATTGAAAATCCAAGTGGCCACTCTAACAGTTTGATCTGGTATAGATTAAACCACAGTTTTATGGCATTACTCCTTTGTATGATGGCATTGTCTTGCTCATGACAATCTGTTGATGGGCCAAAATAGCTAAAATCAGAGATGTAAATTTTCAATGTATGATGTTTATGTACTTTTAATTATTTAAGGAATTATAAGGTAAGAGTTATTTAATCATAATCATCCAAAACAGTGCTTCTCTAAAAAGAACTAAATTTCAGATTTTTAAGATTAAGGTTGCATTAAAAAATTTATGATTAACCGATAAAATTTATTTTTGTTTGGATAGCGATTGAAAATTTTGTATGAATATGATTTGCCCATTGTTTTCAGCATAACGCATTGTTTTCAAAAGTTAAAAGTAAAAGTTCTAGAACTGTCTATTAAATCGCGAAAGAGGAATTAAAAAATTAATAGCATAATCTGCAAGTTGTTGTATTAAATATTTTATTCATGAATTGATATAAATTATGAAAGATCATTACTTTTTCTGAAATAAGTAAACTTTTCAAAAATTCTCAAATGGTTTTGCTTTTTCATTGATATTTAATAAAAATTCCTTAAGTACATCCTTGAATGTTAAGGTATGGATAAATAAATGTAAATAAAAAGAAATGGATTGATATCAAAATGATGTGCCAGACTTTGAAGTGCATAATAAAAGGAAGAAATTTAGTATGTAAGTGGTGAATTTATCTTCATATATGTTAAATTGGTGAGAAAAATGTTAAAACTAGAATAAGAGACTGTGAGGAATATATGTTTCACTTGTAATGAAAGTAATCATTTGTTGCAGTTGGTACAAATTATGCCATAGAAGTGTTGATAATCCGATAATCCAGATGTGTAGCTAGCCCAGAGGTTTGTTTCAAATGTACTTTCTTTATAAAGACCATAATAATAACAGATAGGAAGGAGTAAACTATATTGGAAAAATAAATTATTTCTTATTATTTATAAATATATTAAATTTGTAGTATTTTATTGCAGAAGAGTAAGTTTGTTATGCATGAATGCCTGTCAAAAATCTTATATTAAAAAAAATAAAATCCCATAAGAACTCTATAGCTATTTTGAATTTTTAAGGTATTACTTCTCTGCAGTTTTCAAGGCTTAAGATTTTTTTTTGGGGGGGGGTGTATATGGATCATGTATATTGCCTAAAGTTTTATTGGAAGTAATATGTTTTTGAATGCGTATCTTCGCTTTTATATGTCTTATTCAAATTAAACATTGCTGTGTAATGTTGATCTAATTTTTAATATTACTTTTTAGTGTCATTGAAGTAATTTCAGACTCTTTATGCTCTCTCTTAAAATAAACTTTTTTTAAAATAATGAAGAATTAATTTAAAATTGAATTTTTCATTCCTTTTAGAGTATATACACCATTTACTGATCAAACTGTGGACACCCCAACAAAAGTGTGGCAGTCCTTTGCTAATGCTTTTATCCTAATGGGTGTCATTGTTTGCATGACCATACTTCTAATATTACTGTATAAATTCCGTTGGTATAAGGTAAGTACATACATATGGTATAAAGATCTGAATATTGAATTGTTATGCATTCAACTTACTAAAAACAATTTTCAATACTAAGAATCAAAAAATTAAAAACTTGTCTAAGATTTGTTTTTAGAATTGCTGCTTATGTAACAGAAAGGCATTTTAAAAAATCGTCTGTCAAAAAAGTTTATTGTAAAAATTAAAAAAAAAAAAATTGCTATTGCGTTATCTCCTAGCCTTTACAAGAAGTGCCAAAGTGCTATGTTGCCAAATCAGCCAATCCAGAACTTTGCTAAAATATATGTATCTAGTTACCCACTAATAGTTGTAATTGCATTGTGCAGCCGCATAATGCCACCATCTATCTCGGTGGTGGCGGCGGTAATTCACATAGTTTTGAAATTCAAAGTTCATATTTGTGGTTTTTGTTTGTTGTGATTATCATGTACAGATTTGTTTTTTACATAACAAATCATAATGCCGCTTGGGAATTAACCTACCTAATAAAATAGAAAGTGTTGCCTTTTTTTTTTTTAGAAATATGGCATTTTGAGTAGAGAGTTAGAAATGTGCATTCCATGAAGTGAATTTGTGCAGTTCTATAATAGTTCCTTAAAGTTGAAACAGGTTAGTGTGCACATGGAGGGCAGTTTCAGTTTGGTCTGCAGTGCTGGGAATTCTGTAGTTCTCTGATATTTTTTTAAGTTGAAACAGATCACCATGCACATGCACAGGAGACCAAGGAAACAGAAAGTTAAGCGTTATGTTATGGATGTTCTTGCATTTTTAATTTAATTAATTTGTTGCTGTTTTTATCTAATTTTCAGCTTGGGGCCATTTTTTAAAGTGGTTACTGCTTTTCACATGTTAAGTTGCCAAAAAATTATTTGTCAGCGATTGGTGATTTTGCGGGACGGTTCAGCGGACAATGCAAGAATACCCCACCACCACCATCACCAAAAAAGGCAAATTATGTTGATGCATGTATGGTCCTTTAACTAACTAAACTATAATATTAAGAATAATGTCATACAAAACTGGTATTTTCATGCATAAAAGTCTTACAAATGTGTTTTTAACAGTATTGAGAGTTTTGAATTTTATTTATTTATTTATTTATGAATTGAATATGTATGCATATATCCAATATCAAGAATTTTTCCTGCACTTTGCATAGCTTAATCAGTTTTTATTGGAATATAGTACAAAAACCAGCTGCTGTGTATAAAAAGTTTTTTTTTTTCTTTTTTTCTTTTTTCATACCATTAAACATTTTATGAACGGCTACAGTGAATTTTTCATCTTCTAAAGAAAAGACAGTAATAGGAAAACACTAGACTACTTGTCAAGTATTATTACAGCAATAATTTTATTATGGGAAAAGTAAAAAAATTGCAGGGATCGGTCATGAGTTATATTTTGAAATTTTACACCAAGTACGTACATTAATATTTTTAAAAAGTATGCATTTGATAAAAATAGTAATACAAATATTATAACAAACTAAATAAACATTATATACTAATATAGTAAGAAAATATCACATTCTGAAGGAATTCAAAATGAGAAAAATTATCATAAGTTAATTAATTCTGTAATTAATTAAAAAAAGGTATGGAAACTTGGTTTTAATTCCAAAAAATTATGTTGCTGTCCAAATTATAGGATGATCAAAAGTGGTACAAGCAGCATTTTAAGCAATATAATTGTTGCCCCACCATGGTTGTTTATTCAGTGAGGGCTTTGAATTCACTTCTAAGGGGTATTTTAAACCATGTGTTATTGAGCCAAACTCCCTAAACTTTTTCACTGCAAGGGTGTTAGAGAGCATTCATTTAAATACCAACTATGCCCCATTGATTCTGAGTAGGCATGAGATTTAGAAATTATATTCACTAAAGGTCAGCAGACATTTTACAAAGGCTGTTTATATGTAACTGTGTGTTTTCATACTGGAATGCCATCTAGTATGCCTGGAAGATAAGGCAATGTAACAGGCTGCAGCATAAGTTGCTCAGTGCTAAACAGTGCTGAAAAATTATTTTTGCTGCATTCCATTGCATCATCTTCATAGTGTACTTCAGAGTAGAATACTATACTGTGCAAGTTTTCACCCCAAAGAATTTTTTTATCACTTACTACTAGTATTCACCATAATGGGTTTTGTGTAAATCTTTGTAAAGGATGTCTGACTGCTTGTCTTACTTTACCAGTCAATGAAAATTGTTTATGTCATTGCCAAGGTGTCTAAATTTATCCAAACATCATATTAAATTGTCAGCTGCAATTTGTGCATTTGCATCTATATGGGATTGAATGCATTGCTTTTATGGCATTGAATGCATTGCTTTATGTGTTATCCTTCCTGTTATTCTTTATAATGCAACATTCAAGCATGCAAAAGTAATGTGCATTATAAAGAGGAATTTACTGGTGATATATATTCTTTGATATACAATCTTTGTAACGTCTTAGTATTCTAACTTCTTAAAACACTTCTTATCTCTAACTCCTTAACTAAGACTTCTTGACTTCTTAGTTCTAACCTCTTAATTTCATCATCTTAGCTGCCAATATACAATCCTTGTAAGTTTAAACATTTGGCATATTAACACTGTTTCTTGATTCCTTGATTAAGTCTTCTTTTGGAATTCTGTTTATGTCTTTGGCTCCAGTTTTCTGAATTTCTTTAATACTATTAAAGTAAAACTTCTACTTAAAAAAGAGTAACTTTGTCCTTCAAGAATGAATTCTGTTTTAATTATCCTGTACCAATCAAAAGAATTCAACCAACATTATCTTTAGTTGAGATGTTTTAAACCAAATTTCCCATGATTGTGGTGAACTTTCTCCAACTAAAGCAGATGACTGACATCATTTTTTGCCACAGGATCTAAAGCACCAAATTTCATCTCTAATCACAATTTCTTTTTAAAAAATCAAAGTTAGTATTTGGGTTAAATCATGATATGCAGAAACTCAGTCTTTCTATTTTGTAATCCATGCTTGAGGGACAAAATAAAAACAATTTTTCCTTTTTCAAGATCTTCCTTGACAGTTTTGTGGGTAGTGTTTTTACTGAAGTTAAACTTATTGGCATGAAATGTAAAAGGCCAATGCTAATTTTTCCAGTAACAATTGTAAAACTTTTTCATTGTTCCTTCTTTTGGGATTGTGAAGGGTGAGTACTTTTGGTTTCATCATCCTTGCATCCATCACAAAATCATCCTTATCAACAATGTGTCATATTGATGCCTAATACCTGTATTCTTTACACAATTTTTCAATTATTTCCATTGCTGTTTTTATCCCTGTACAACAAACATTGCTAGAGTTTGCTTAACTTTCAAATCCACAACATCAGATGTTTATTGGATTAAAGAAAACAGTTAACTACATAGAAAATTCATCTGTAAACTCATGATAATTTAGAAAAAGTAAATTGACATGCCACGATTATAGTTCCCACCATTTGTTAGAATTTGTTTAAAAAAAAGTTGTCCTAAAACTTGGTAGATACACTGCACAAATTTGATATTTATGAATAATTTGATAAATATCAGAAAAATCCTAAATTTCTTAAAAATAATTGTGGAAATTCATGCTGCAATAAAATTATCACCCTGGATATTACGTCTATTGTAAGCAAATTATATTTTCTGAATAAAGGTGGTAGTTTGCAAGAAAATTGGCTTTCTTCCTGATTTGTTATATAATAGTGATAGTTGTATGAAATTTACTGTATTGAAGGTAATTTGTTATATAATAGTGATATCTGAAATCTTTCAGAGGATCAACATTTTTTCTAGAACATTAATTTGGTTTGCCAATTTTTCCCAATTAATTTCCCATTTAATTTAGTTTACCAATTTCTTTTACTGCTGAAGTTTTAATATGAAAGTACAATTATTATAAATTAAGTTTCATATTTATTGCATTTTTAGATTAATATTCTTAAAACAAACAATGTCAGATGGTAAAGTAAAAACAGTTTTTATTACAAGACACCCCCTTTAAGTTTAGACGTTTTTAATAGTAGTTATAACAAATAAGGTACATGCAGTCAAATATTGTCAGAATGTGAAATATTCTTATTAGGAAATAATAGGTTATATGTTTTAATTTTTTTTAAATTGTTAATATAATTTTATTTTGCTTATAGGTTTTCATTCAATTCTTTTAATAATTTGTCATTCACTGAAATATGTTATTAGTTTGTATTAAAAATAATAATTAGTCACTTCATAGCATGATATTTGCATACCTAATATGATCTCTATTTGATGCAGTTTTCAGTTCTTTTTCCTACAATAAAAATTATAAATTTACTGTTGTTACTTAATATATTATTTCCTCTTTTCGCCTCACAAGGAATGTTTTATGCTGTTTTGTAGAAAGTTCAACTGCATTTTTTTTGTGATAAAAATATTAAATGTATGCATCACCACTGTATATTCATAGTTTTTTCTTTATTTTAGGTTATTCATGGATGGCTCATTGTTTCTTCTTTAATGTTGTTGTTTCTTTTTGCATACATTTATTTGGGGTAAGAAAGTTATGTTTATTTTATTTAAAAAAAGTTTTGCTTATATATGAAATTGTATTCTTTATATTGTGAAAAATAATTTTTATGACTTATGTTGAAATTCTGTGCTCTGAGAAATATCAGTTTGATCATGCTATCGAGTTAGCTACTAAGATATGCAGAATATGTTATTTACTAAAGGAATATATATTTATATCTGAGTTGGTCACTGAAAATCAAAAGATGATCATTGAAAAAGGTAAGGACTGTCCATAATTCATTCTGCCAACTTTTGTGGGAATTTTGGATCCTATTCCTTTAGAAATGAACAGGCTTAGAAACTGAGTCACATAGCCATTCATTCAGCTTGATTTTCCTGTTGAAGGTTCATTGCTCAAGTCTGCTGCTTAGCAATTGAAAAATGTGGCAATCTCTTAGCAGAAAATGTATATTATATCATAAATAAGCAAACTTTTCCAACCTAACTAAAGTAATCTCAAGTGGATTTTTCAAGCTGTGTGTAGTCTTATTCTGTTAAGTAAGAACCCTGGAGGAATGCTGTAAACTTATTTCGCTGAGTTTATTAGCAAAGTAACTGATTATATAATGTGGTAATAATGATGATGTGTTGTAGGAATAACATAAATCCTGTCAAAAGCATAGCATCAGTTTACACTATACCTTTGTTTTGGCTGAAGCTATATATATTTGTTCTTCATCTGGACTTGCTTATGCTTGGTGTTAATGTGAGAGACATTTCTTTTGATTTCATTTGATGATGAAATTAAGCTAGGCATCAATTTGATGGTAAGACTTATAAGGTATTTCTCCTGCCTTCCTCGCATGCCCTCATGGTGTAGTGGTCAGCACACTCGACGCGTATTGAAGAGGTCCGTGGTTCGAGTCTCAGCGAAAGCATTGCATTTTTCATGATTCCTGCTTCAAAAATACCTAATATCTCTACAAGTGGCACCCGAACTAAAAAAAAGTGTTGGATGATGATTCTGCACTACTGGGATTTGTCGATTAGGTCCCCTAATCCCCAGTTGCTTTTTAAAAGGGGGAGTATATAAGGTATTTCTCCCTCTTTCCTCGCATGCCTTCGTGGTGTTGTGGTGAGCACGCTCAACACATATTCGAGAGGTCCGTGGTTCGAGTCCCGGCAAGTGAATTCCATTTTTCATGATTCCTGCCTCAAAAATACTTAAAAGTCTCTATAGACATATTGAATGCAGCAGATTTTGCACATTGATATGGATAATTTTTGGATATGTCATATAAAAGAAACAATTAAAGCTTGCATTATATGGAAAGTATGCAAGTGGTGGTTGTCAGGGGGGTTGTGTATCTGTAAATTTTCTCTCACCTCACCCACAAGCATGGTTTTGCTTTGACAGGCTACTGCAGTATATTACAATCTAGTGCCAGAAGTTATCCTGAATAGAAATAATTGTCAGTATGAAAAGTGCCATCTACAGAAACATACAAATTATATTTTAAAGTGCATTTGCTCACAGCACCTATTTGCCTACGGCAAACTTGCATTTGCTATTTCATAGCTACCCAGACAATACAGTGTAGTTGTCATCTCACCTGGAATCTCTCGGTTTTTAATGTTTTAGCTTTACTAAGGAAAGCTATTAAGCAAAATGTTTCTGAATTTTTGGGGGAAGTTGAACTGTACAAATTGCAAATTATAAAGCTTAAATTGTGCAAATTGTATTTCCTCACCCCTAGTGAATTTCAGAATTTTTCCTTCTAAATTTTATTTCATCTGAATTGTATTATTTTTTCTTATTACATTTACAATCTTTTTCTTATTGAAATTTCATTTGATCCAAATTGCCTTAACACACTATAGATATTTGTAGAACTTTATATGGAGAATCAAACAATGTCTAATCAGTTAATATTTATATTTAATTTTACTTTAGTTTATGGTACATTATAAAGCTTATCCATGCAAATACTATGTACATAAATTATTAATTTCATTTTCATCATTTTAAAACTTACTTTGGTAAATTAAAGCTTTATTTCCCTACTCAAGATTTTCTTAGTATAAAGATGTAAGACTATTAATAGTTGAAATTAGTCAAAGAACATAGAATGTAAAATATCTACCTTGAAATTTTATAACAAATATTGTAATTTTTAGAATGATCTTCTCAGACATTAAAAATTCAAGTTTTTCTACACTTCTTTCTCTTTTAATAAGTATTTATAATATGGAATTATAATATCAGTTAGTTGTAATCCTTCACTTCACCTTCATTAACTTCGATGTTAACATTATACATGCATAATCTTCACCAATTCCTTTGTGCCGTACGCATAAACAGTACTTTATGACACTGCGACTTTGTACCATGAATGAAAACAATATAGTGTACATTAATTGATGTTATGGTAAGCACATGACATATTTTTGTCATTCGAATCATTTATTATATTTCAGTTGCATCAGTTTTGTAATAAAATTCACTAAAATAAGCCTGATGATCATTTTAAAAATTTGCTTAAATGAAGATATTAATTTGTTTACCAATACTTTTCTTCTTTTGTGTTTTTATATTGTTAGTAAACTCTTGCAAATGTAAGAAATCTTATTTTATATTTTATGTAAATATTGAAACCATTTATGGATTATTAATTATTACAGTGAAGTACTCAGAGCTTATAATATTCCTATGGATTATATTACCGTATCAATCATCATGTGGAATTTTGGAGTAGTTGGAATGATATGTATTCATTGGAGAGGACCTCTGCTTTTGCAACAAGCCTATCTTATTCTAGTTTCTGCTCTAATGGCTCTGGTGTTCATCAAATATTTGCCCAACTGGACAGCATGGGTTGTTTTAGGAGTCATTTCAGTATGGGGTATGCATTGCAATTTTTTCCTCGCTTATCAAATTGATGAAATATTGATTTTTTATCAACTTAAAAATAAGTATTCTAAAACATTATAATTAATTTTGAAGTATATTCATGGCACAGAGTGAATGAAAAAAATTTTATTTCAGAAGTTATGCAAGATGAAAACATATTAAAAGGTTTAAATGCAGAAATATTTAAATAAAAATTAATGAAAGTAATGTTTACTCAACATTTATTAAAAATAGTTTTTTAAATTAGAGTGTAGAATATGTAAATTAAGGTTTTAAATTAAAGAAATAGAAGTGTAGCTCCTGCATGATGTCTTTTAATTGTTCCACTTTAAAAAATTTCTTTTCTCTGGGATGAATGTTCGTTATGTTTACAAAGAGTTCTGAAAAACATCTCAGAAGGCTTTATGAATATTTTCATGGATTTATATTCTTTGAATGAAAAGAGAATTTTTATTGTAGACTGAAAAAGAGCAACGTAAGCATCGTCATGTCTGTAATCATGAAGTGGTAGATCAACTAAAGACAAAGTGCAATCTTTATGTAACTAAAAACATGAGTTTTGAAACTGATTAAATCACAAGAAGAAGCATTTTTTTTTAATTGTGTTCTTGTAGCATGTCAAAAATGAGAGCAAAAGACTTCCACCTGGAATAAAAGGATAAAGTGGTAAAATATCTTGATGTTATATGCAGCTGCAGCCAGAAAAAAAACTCCATTTAAACTGAGAATTTCCCTAACAGCATTGTACATTTTACTTAAGGAAGGAATCATAAGCTGATAAAAATACAGATGTGTGAAGGAATTGCAAAAGAGATGGAAAATTGAGAGACACTGAAACTCTTCTAGAATGGCTCCAAGCTAATAAACTAAAAAAACGTTTTTATATCTAGGGCTGTTTCCATTATAAAAGTAAAATTTGCTAAAATGCTAGTAGAGAATTTTGTGTCAACAGATAAATGGCTCATAGGTTGGAAAGAGAGAAATCTAACATTGTTAATCAAAACTGTATGGTGAGAAGCAAGAGGTAGATCATAATGTGACAGGTAACTAAACAGAAGAAGTGTTACCTGGGCTGCTAAATGAATACAAGCCTCACGAAATTTCTAATACATATGAAACTACACTATGTTGCAGAATGTTACCAGAGCACAGTTTAATACTGAAAAGTGAAACTGCAGTTGATTTAAGAAACTAAAGAAAGGCTCCTAAATGAATATAAGCCACTTGAAATTTATGTTACAAACGAAATTAGACTGTTTTATAGAACATTACCAGAATGCACTTTGATACTGACAACCTAAACTGCAGCTGGTTTAAGAAACTAAAACAAGATACTGTGCTATTAATGTGCAATATAGAACTAACAGTAAGAAGACAACGTTGATTATTGACAAAAGCAGAAAGCTCTGGCATGTGAAAAGAATCAAGAATTTACTTCGAATGTACCTATTACCTGTAATGATAACTCACAGATGACAAGTGCTATTTTTATTAGTTTTTTTTTTAAATGCGATAAAAAATTAAAACTCAAGGGTGACTAATAATATTTTTATTAATTTTCTTTTAAAACGGGATAGAAAATTGAAAAATGAAAAAAAATTAGCTCCAATGATTAGATAAATGTGCCTCACACATACCTCTGATCTCTTTCTGAAAAACTTCGAAAGACCGTGAAGTATCTGTCTCTGCAAATACAGTTTTTAAAACTCAAGCTTTAAGAAAGGGGTCCCCAAACCTATGACCGAGGGCACCAATGCACTTACCAACGAATTTATGTGTGCCCGCTGCTGTGCAATCACAATAAAAAAATTACTTATGTTTTTAATAAAATGTTGTGTAAAACCTTTTTTATAGCTAGTAGTTTATTAGAGTTATTTCTTTACGTCAGTGTTTTCCAAAGTGTAATACGCATACCCGTGAAAGTTTGGTGGGGGGTACATGTAGCACCAGCCTGAAAGTATTGGGTTAAAGTGCATGGCTAAAGCGAAAATGATGAAATGAGGGGATACCAGAAATGCAAAAAATTTCACAAAAAGCCTTACTTAATATTATTGTTGTGAACCTCAGCAGCAAAAAAGCAAAATGGTTCCATCCAAGACTTCTGAAAGATGTGCATGAAAATATCGAAACCAGAATTTCTCAGTTGGAAAACCCCACTAAAACTGAGTGAGGCAATAAGAAAAAGTGCATCTGAGGGGAAAAAAAATTAAGAAAGTACAGGCAAGAGTTCTCAGTGATAGAAGACAGATGATGGATGAGGAATTGCCACATTGGCAAATAATCACAACCACACACAATTCTTCATTAAGGCGTCATAATTTGCAGTGCACAAATCGCTGTCTGTTAAACTCACTGCTTAATAAAATCAAATATACTTGGAACCGAAATAATTTTAATAAGTGGCAGGTACTTTGTATAATCTACACACTGGTACATACATCTGTTATTCCTATTCTTAAAATAATTCTGAATCAGGAAAATCTGTGTGTGTTTAAGTTCAGACTTAGAGAAGTAACTTCTTTTGCAGATAATCACATGAGGAGAAAATAAAATGGAAAAAGAGATAATAAACTTGTTCTTCATATTCATTTTTAAAATTTTATAAAAATATTTTAAAATTTTGTTAGTTATATGTTTTTTAGACTAATATTTTTGGTTGTACTGATTTCAGATTTAATCGCTGTACTATGCCCTAAAGGACCTTTAAGAATTTTAGTTGAAACTGCTCAAGAACGAAATGAACCAATTTTTCCTGCACTGATATACTCTTGTAAGTTTTTAATTTTTGTTCCATATTCTGTTTATATAAAAGCAGTCCGCCCTCACCCATGATGCTTGGAAGCCTTATGTCTATTATGCTTGGAAGCCTTATGTTTATTAAGTATATAAATATAGATAATGTATGTCTGCTTTGGTGCATATTAATATTCAGTATTTTATAAACATAAATTTTCTGCGTAAAATGGCTTTTGGAAGAAAATAATAGAAGGTTTACATTTTTCAGTGGTAAAATGTATTATTCTACATGTAGAAATATTTTAATTAACATGATGAAAGGTACTTGTTACTATCTGTTATCACCAAGTGACCCAGATTCAGAAAGTGATTAAAAATAATGTGTAATTAGTTCAGATTGAAAATCATTAACTGAAAATAAACAGCTGTTAAAAAACTCGGGAAATACGAAGGCATCTAACTTATTAGTTAAAGTTTTTTTTTAATAATTTAGCATAACAAAAACTAAAAATGTTGGACAAAATATCAATAATAGTTATTGAAGGTTTCTTAATGTCTTTTCAAATATTCATACGCATCATAAAATCTTAATCCCTAATTCATGTTGAACATCATGAAGAGATTGCTTTTCCATATGATTGATATCTAGCTATTCTGCTGCTGTATTTACTGATCTTTCAGCTGGTGGAAGATTGTTCAAAGAATTAGTTGTCTCAAATCTTCTGTAGTCTAGCAGTAAGCTTGCCTTCTATATTTGAATTAGCTGAAAGGTGACAAAGCTACAGCTGCTGTTTTTAGTATTGTGTCATCAGGAATATTTTATTAAGTGTGAGAACATTAGACATCAGTACTTTATGTTAGTATTTGTTAACAGATATTCCACTAGGTTTGTGACAAAACAAAGCAAACAAGGAAAGAAATAAAAGGAAAAAAACTTTTGTGGGAGTGGTGGTAGTCTATACCTACTTTATTTGGAGGAAACTAACTGCTTCTTAGTAAGCTAAACTTTTTGCAGAGTCAAATTCTCTTTACCTCTAATATTTTTCACGTCTGTGCTAATTTGTTTTCTACATATAGTTGTCTCTCACCACTTCATGCTTCAGCTTTTGCAACTTCACTTTATCATAGTTTTTTCAAATGCAGTTTTTGTAATGTCTGATGCTATGTCTTGTTTTCTTTTATTTCATCTAATATATTGGGTAGTACACGTGTAATGGTGACTAAAGAGTGTTATTTCATGTCTGAAGTCTCTAATAATGTAAAAAAAAAAAAAAAAACTTTTTTAGATCGTAAATAGGTATGCTATGCTCTAATTACAAAAATATTTGATTTATAAATAAATAATCTTACATTCAACTTACTTCAAATTCCTTTAAGCCCAAATGTTTCAAGTGTTACTGACGATTTTTTAGATTATTTTATTTATATTGTTAAAAAAATTAATTATTATTGATACTTTGTCCTTTGTGTGTTCTACAATAATTAAATTAACCTACCTGAAAATGTCCTGATTCTAAATAATTGACTCTCTACACCTCTGTTCAGAAAATTCAGGAAAAAGTCATCTCATGGTGCATAAAACTTGCTATGCATGAATTTGACTCTTAAAAGGTATTTGTAGGAGAAATGTATGAAATTATGTCATTAATGATGGCTTTGTTCATGTTTTAGAGGAAATGGACATGCAGCATCTTCATCCATTTGGTATGCTGTCATATTTTGAGCAAAAATGCATTTTTTTTTTTTAAATTTTTTTTTACTCATCTAGAACTGATCTAGTCATGTTACAAATACCATTGACCAGATTTCTCAGTCTTTAACATCACTGTACTTTTTATCAATGTGACTGTATGGGTCAATGTTCTCAGATAATGCAAGGTATCCGAAACAATATGACGGCCAGTCTGTAACAGAAACCAAAGTATTCTCTCAATACTTCTAGAAATGGCATACTGCTGGAGCAAGTATATGCACTTCAGTAGATGTTACTTTTAAGGTGACTGACTAGTATTATTTATAAATTCAACTAAAGCTGCCCTACAAGATTTTCCCCAAATTTCTTTTTAAACAGCATTTTTCCATATGTTGCAAAAAATTTAGAAAAATTAGAATATTGCTATTGTTTAAATTTTGTTTGGTTGATTTTAATCTATATAATTTTCTGAATTTGTGTTTTACAACAAAATTAGCTGCTATGGCTTGGTATGTAACAATGAGTGACAGTGATCATACTGTTAGAAACAGAAGACATTCTGATGGAGATGGAAATCCAAATGAACCAGGTAAAATAATAATACTGTATCTTTTTCAATAAAAAGTCTTAGTAAGAATTGTGAATAGTTTGTGCATTCTCCTGGTATATTGAATTGAAATTTGCTATGAAATTATTTTCATATGTTATTTGCAAACATTAGTTATCTTTATTTTCTATATGCTTATCTGTTAAATTCAGGTTTGTTCCAAAATTATGTTCATTTAGAGATTGGGATTGAGAGTTTTATTAATTTGTTTTATTTAGATTGAAATGTTACAAATTTCATTTTTAGTTACTCTAAACACATTGCTGGCCATTAAAATTGTTAACAATAGGAGGGGACCATGCAACAAACATAAAATTTGTATGAAATTTAGAACATTCTGGGATATGCAAATGGTTGGCTTTTTACAAAATGTGCATGTTACAAGCAAGAGTAAAGAATATGTTCAAAGCAATATAAAAAGGTTGATTGGAAGGCAGATTTTTCATTCAGAAATGAATTTTATTCATTATTTAATGTGGTAGTCATGTTATGCTTCATGTAAGAAGAAGAAACTCATACCAACACATCTAAAAATTGGAGTGTGGGAGAATGTTAGCCTGCCAGCACTGTAGATTATCCTATTGTACAGTGGGTGCTGATGTTGTTTGAGATTCATTGACTATTATGAGAATGTGCAATCACCAAGTCAGGGAGGGCTACACAAGCGATGGATGGAATTTGAATAGGAGTCACACACATACTTGAGATGACAGACATCTTGTGTGCATCACTGTTAGAAATCATACAGCCACATCATATACCCTAGATCAGGATACTGGGTGTTGAATAGCAGCAAATATGTGCACAAATGATGAGCACATGCCACAGATTTTCAGCAAAGTGACCATAGTTTAGCTTCTCTTGATGCTACAGCACAGGAATCAGTACATACAATGATGCATTCAGCTATGCACATGAACATGTAATTGACTTTGTGATAAATCCTGCTTTTGCTTGCAGCATCAGAATGTCTGTATCCATGTGGGGAAGCACAGAGGGAGAATGAATGTTAGAAGCCTTCATTTCTTCATTATCATGCTGACCCAGCATCTGGATTTATGATATTGTGAGCCATCTTATTTACCTCTAGTCTCATATCCAGCGCTTTGGCAAGCCATTGTTAATTTACTGAGGTATTAATGCCCATGATTTTGCTATATCTTCAAGTCTTCATCTCTCCACTTTTTAACAGGACAGTACGTGACTCATTGTAGATTACAGTCTTACAGTTCTTCAATACAAAAAGTGTTTGATTCCAGCTGTGGTTGGTGCATTCTTCAGATTTCTCACCAATGAAAACATTTGGTCAATGTTTTCAAAGAGACTGGCATGACAGCAGAACTCTGGTTGAGTTTCAGCCATTTTTTTTATTGTTATGAAATTTTTGTAAAATAAATATGATTTTGCTAATTTTTATCATCGTGGCAATTTTAATGCAAAATTATACACTTTTTTTATATTCATTTCTGTCAACATTGTTGGCACATACATTATTTATTATGTGCATCATTATTTGTTATTTTCATTCCTGTTATGTGCAGAGTTATGTCATTTTTGAAAATAAATATTTGCATACAGAATTATAGGTCTATTTCAATATAAGTACTTATTAAATTTCTGTGGGAATAGTAAATTTTTTATTGGGAACATAATTGTACTCACATATAATAACAGAAAATATTCTAAAGTAATATGTGATGTCAGTTCAAGATATAGAGAAGAATGCAAGAAAAATAGAAAAGTGGATTACATTTAATGTATTTTTCAAATTTGATGCTGTTGAATTGTCAATACAATAATACAAAATTATTTGGTATCGAGTTTTAGGGGAGGCTGAATAAAACTATGACTACTAATGCATGAGAAAGGTATTCATAAACACGATTTTCATTTATACGTAAATTAAAGCCTATTTCTTGTTACATAATTAAAATGTGATAGTTCAGTTCATGGTTGTTGTAGTCAGCATAATCAATTTTCATTTAAATATAGCTCTTTTTTTTTTTAAATATTTTGTATTAGAAAATACTGCTGCCTCAAATGAAGCTGACATTCCTAATGAGACTGGACCTCATAATCTTGAAGGCAGCAACCGCTCCTCTGAAAGAAGTCGCCGTGCCACTGGTTGGCCTTCAGGTAGTGGGAGCCACCCTTTGCCTTCTCAAACAGAGGTGCATACAGAAGAAGATGAAAGTAAGATATATTGTTTTTTATTTATAATTTTGCATTTTCAGAATTAATTCTCTGACCAATATGGCCTTTTTTAATCTGGCAGTGAGATTTGTAATGGAATTATAAAGCCCTATTATTCAAAATAGTTCATATTCTTGTATGCTTAAATTATCCAGATAGATAAATGAAAGGAAACTTATGAAAACAATGAATGAAGTAAATAGTTACATGTATTAGTGGGGAAATTAAAAAAAAAAAAAAAAGAAAAGAAAAAAACCTACTAACTTCAAAAGATACTTTATGTAAATTCTAATGGCATGCCATTGGGAGAATGAAAGCAGGATAGAAACTGACACAGGTCTGTAAAGACAAAGTAGCCCAAAGCTCATCTGAAATCTGGAAATGGTTAAAAGACACAAATGGAGTACGCAGACAACTGGTCAAAATCGAAAACATGTCATAATAAATACTTACGACCATTATTTGGTGATAATTACTAAAAGAAATGGAACAATTGACATCAGCCAATATTGTGATGGGGCTTGCTGCAGCTGTATTGGCTTGATTATCCAGCTATACCATGAGTGACAGGCTGTATGCTAGGAAACCCATGATTTATATTTGATATATATATTTATATGATTTTAGCTCGTGCTACAAAATGAACGCAATCTGCATATATATATTCAGAGATCATCATGATTGGAGTTAAGTTTTAATTTTTATTTAGAGGGAGTAAAGCATATAATAAGCCTGAAAATATCTGTGAAAGTCATCGATTCAAACGTGGTGAAATCACGCTATGTATAGACATCTCATTTTGAATAGTCGCACTAACCTACACTTCTTGACCTGGCTGCATTGACCTGCACACTGTGGAATTAAGTTTGGTTTGAATTTTACAAGCACTTCTGTGAATGCTGAAATATGCTAAGTTAAAGACATAATGAAGTTCATGACCTTTAGGTCAAATTGCTTAGGGATGCAATCGGTGACTCTTTTCTCCTAATTTCAGTTCAAGCTTCTTTGCTATTTTAATCATCAAAAGTTTTATTTTTTGTGTTCCTAATGTATTTGTACAATTCATGACTGTAATACTCTCTTTAGATGATTTGTGTCTGGGAATCTTTCTTTTGCCGAAGCAATCATTTTTGTTGGCGCTGCATTATAGATTTGATCGAGTAACAAGTATTCTTGTTTCAAATATTCCTAAAAATCATTGCAGAATATATCAGCACCTTCATCACAACTGCTGAGACGTTCTTGTGTTATGAGTACTTGAATACCACTCTTGCTTAAAGCCTGTAAGCCATCTTGATGAAGTCTTAAAGTTGCTTTAAAATCCCAACAATTTCAGGAAAGACCTTTGATTTCTCCATGCACATTTGACTGCTGATTGACACTTCTTCTTATTTCTGGTTCACACTGTCTTGCAAAGCCTTGAATTTCTTTTCTGTTTAACAATATCATTAAGTTTTCTCACCAACTCCGTATTATTCATTGAGCTTTATTGTCAGTTCATCATATTCATATCTTTTTATTAGTGTAAGGTTTTTTTTATGTTAAATTAACTTTCTTACACCTTTTACTTCCAGCATGTTCTTTTCATTTTTATTTCCTTGTACAAAGTATGGAAATCACAAAAAATTCCGGGTATGATGTTTTAGTGAAAATATTCTTTTTGATCACTATCGAATGCAATTTAACAGTGTTTTTTTATGACAGCAGTACATAAGGACAGAATAAAGGATTCTTTTTCCCCAAACAAATTATAAAACTGATTTAAATGGATTCAGAAGAGATTTTTTTCATGGCATCTGTACATACATACGTATCTCATATAACTCAAAAAAGAGTAGCCTCAGAATGTTGAAATTTTGTATATAGGACTGCTATAACATGCAGTTGTGCACCTACTGTTTTGGTTGCAATCCACTACACCAAAAGTGTATAAATAATATGTATATATTTGCACTCTGTTACTCAGCTCAATGAGATCAGTTTTTTTAATTCAGGGTTGCCATGCTAGGTGGAAAACCGGAAAAAGTCAGGGAATTCGAAAATTGACTGAAAAATACAGGGAATTTCATACAGCGATCTCTTCCCCCTCAAAAAAAAGCGAATTTTGCGCCGACGTTGGAAGAGATCAGAGATCTTGGAGCCAACTTTTGCAGCTCCAGTCAGATTGTCTTTTAGAAAGGCAAAAGCAAGTTTCCAGTAACCTCGAGAATCAAGAGACTAGAATATGCATGTGCAGTGCATGTTGAACTAAAGAAAATACATATTCTTATATAAAACAAAATGGATTCAATCCTAGTATATGGTACTATGGAGGTTAGAATAACTTCTAGTATTCTATTCTAACCTCCATGTGCGGTACACACAGGATTTGGTGACGTTATGATGAGCAGTAAACAAGTCATTTTGGTGTTGGTGGTAATTTTCAAAATCCTGCCAAGGCCGTAGTGTGTAATAGGATTTTACCGCAAAATCTTTTAAACCTTTTTTTTGGTTCTTTTTAATAAATGTCTTATTTGTCATTTTGCAGTAAAATAAAACAAGCAATATAAAAAAAAATTAAAGTCAATTCCTACTTAATTCAACAAAGAAAAAATTTTTAAATATAACATTTTTTTAAATTAATTTTTTTAATTAAAAATAATTTATGATTTATTAATTTTAATAATTTAATTTAAATGTTTTAATTTTTCCACATATAAAATTTAAAAAAAAATTAAAAATGTTAATATGTGAAAAGAATGTTTTAACATCACGTGTCATCCACTACAAATTAAAAAAAATGTATTTGAACTTGAGTGGATGAATAAAATGTATTTTATTAATGCTTGAAAATTTGAACAAGATATAGGGAGAGTGTGAGCTAATAGTGGGAATTTAAAAAATAGTCATCAGTCATCTAGGCTAATCATTTAATATAACTATATTTGCCAAAATATCATTGGTTATTGTAATTCAGTTTTTAATTATTTTAATGTTATTCATATCATTTAATGGGCCTTCTTCCCTTTAAATTTATTTATTATGAGTAAACCATACTTTCAAATTTCAGGAAATTTTCTCAGGCATAATCCTGAAATTGATTCTAGCTGTATGATGACATAACATCATGAAATTTAATGCACATAACTTTTGCTTATGTATATAAATAAAAATATAAATATAAATAAATAAAATATAAATAAATAATAAAATATTAAATAATAAAATAAATATTTTTAATAAAAATATAAATAAATATAAAATACATAAATTTATTTAAAAATATCATTAAATAGGTTTCTTTCTTTCGTTTAGCTGCAAAATGTTTGTAAAAAAAGACATTTTTAAATCCACATTGGACAGATTCTAATCTCAATCTTCAGTAGAGAAAATAACTCCTATTATAGTGATAATAGTAATTTTGAGGATTATGTAATATAAGTCATATGTAATTGGCAAATTTTTGTGTTTTCAAGTGGTACCATAATTAATTTACCTCTTAGCACAGAGAAAGTGCATTACTCAGATAGACTGGAATTTTTTTAAAACACACCTGGAAAAGTCAGGGAATTTCATTCTCCTGCTTGAGTGGCAACCCTGTTAATTCTTATGTGTTGGTAAATTGTGCATTTTTTGCTTTCTAATTTTTTTATCATAGCAGCCATATTTGTTTACATTTGAAACTTAGCAAAATAGTGAATTTAGTCAGCCTCTATACCTCTGTACATTCAATGTCTTTTTGTTGAGTGCAATCAAAAGAAAACTTTTAGTTTTGTGCACAGAAAAATCTGCCTTCCTGTCTGCTGGTGGAATTGCTTGTTTTTGTGTAGAAACTGTAATTTCAATTGTAAAAATTGTTTTTTTTTTAATTGTTTTAACTGTATTTGGTGTTATATCCTTTTCTATATCTTTCAATTTTGAATGAAGATTTTTGAGTTTTTATCTATTTTGCCTTGTCTTGAAACGAGAACTAAATTAATTTAGTGAAAAATATTAACACATCAGGTTTTTTAGTTCTAAAATTTTAAATAAAGCTTCAAAAGAATGAGAAGAAAATGTGTACAAAAACACATATGAAACAAAATATCCCAGTTATCAACTGAAGCGATGCCTTCAACTATGCACATGCAGAATGAATTACATTGAGGTAACAATTGAAACTAAACTAAAGATGCAGTTCAGCAGTTTTTAGAGAATGCTCAGACTTGTGCATGTTTATTTTTCATGTATTCTCGTGCATAGTGTTGAGTGTGATCTGTGAACTTTGCTATGCATGGTAATTCAAAATTTGGCTAATCTGCTTCCAGATAATCAAGAGTACACCATATTTTACAAAAGGACAATCCCTTGCAAAAGTTAAAAGCTTCTGGTGTTTCATATGCAAATGTTTGATCAAAGTATCTAAAAGTATTCAAATGGAGATACATGTTTTACACCTAGAGGATCTAGTTCTGTTCTTAACCTTTTGAGATTGACAGTTGTCATTTTGCCATTTGCCATTAAGACATCACTTAATGTGCTGGGGATTGTTCCAATGAGGTTAAAAAAAATAGTTAAACAAAAGATCATTTCAAATGCATTTTCAAACGAAGAGACACTGAGTTTGAGTTTAATGATTTCTTGTTTTCAAAAATGCTGTAGTTTCTAACTCATCAAATAAGCAATGAAAGCTTGCATGTTCAGATATTATCCTAATAACTGAAGTCTTAATTTATCTGATGGTAAATATGTTTAATCATTACTAAGCTCGTTATTATTAATAATTGCAGTATGTAATATTTAATTTTTGATTTGATTTGTTATGTGATAGTTAAAAAATGAAAAGCGAAGCATGTTTATTTAAATATGAATGTAAAACTTCTAATATTCGTATAAAATTGAAAATTCCTGGTGTTTTGTGTTTATTAAATTTTGATTGCCATTATTAGTATGTATTGCATGTGTAAATTTCAAGTTCATCACAGTGTTGACTGAGAACTGTTGGCTGCTTTATTAAATACATTACTGGTTTACTATTACTGGTTTAAGTGCTTAATCTGGATTTGTAGTAATTTGGTAAAAAGTTACTATGCAACCAGTTTCTCTGTCACGTTGCTGTGGTCAGTAGACTAATATTGTAGAAGATTGATAGTTTTATAATGCTTTTCAATACTTTGGTGGAACAAAAGTATTTGCCAAGTATTTTCATAGGTTTTTTCCATGTATATATATAAATGTGGACAGTTGTCTGTAATATTTCTCCATGAAATCCAACTTCTCTACAGAAAAATAGCTCTCAGTCTAGCATAATTCAGTGCTGTTGTGCTGTTAAGATTTCTGTCCTTCTAAAAATTTTTAAGGTTTTCAGACTATTTATTTTATGTTGCTGGAAGAGCCTTAAAAATATGACTGCATGTGAATAAAGTGTCAAAAGATGCAGAAAATTGGCAAAACCTATAATATTATATAATTTCTAATGCATATCTCTTAATATAAAGCATTATTTTATATCTAAATTAGAGAATTTTTCCATTTTGTGAAACATGAAAAATGCAAATTTAATTATAACTTAATATTTATACTTTTACAGGAGGTGTGAAACTTGGTCTTGGTGATTTTATATTTTATAGTGTTCTAGTCGGAAAAGCATCATCATATGGAGACTGGAATACAACTCTGGCATGCTTTGTTGCAATATTAATAGTAAGTCTGAAATGATGCTTCATGTTAAATATGTTTTAGCACATTTCATTATTTATAAAATTTTAACTTGATCAAATGATAAAATATTAGTTTATCAATATTATGTATTTATTGTTTATTATAAAAGAGTAATTTGCATTAAATATTATAGAAAAAGGCCTAACAATATATTAAGATATTCTCAAAATAAATTAATTTTGTTTTATGAATATATATCTGTTTTATGAATATATATTTATTTGTTTTATGAATGTATATTTTATTTATAAGTTGTGGGTTGTTGTTTTAGTAAGATTTGGTTAAACATTTTGCTCTGTATTTTCTAGGGTCTATGCTTGACATTGTTGCTACTGGCAATTTTTAAGAAGGCATTACCAGCTCTTCCAATTTCCATTACATTTGGTTTAATATTTTACTTTACCACTAGTTCTTTGGTGCAGCCCTTTGCAGACAGTCTAGCTAGTGAACAAGTATACATCTAAAATGAAAACTAAAACTATTTATAGGAAACTGAACTCGGATTTTTATTTTTTTGTAAATGTCAATATATTGTAATATATTTATTTCTGTATTTTATCTTCTTACTTCCTAGGTCATTTTAAGGGTAACAGCATGATGTAAGATAATTGAAGTTTTTATGAATTATTTAAGGTACTTGGAATATATTTTTTAAATGATTTGCATTAAAAGTTTGTCATGCTAATAATCGCCCGATGATTTTAATTTTTGGTGCAAGCTTTATAAATCTTATTAATATGGTTTAATAGGAATGCTGTTTTTTAACATAATTAACATGATCAAAGCATTTCATTTCAGGTATAAAACTATTTCATATTAAAATTGCATTGGAGTACTTATAGATTTCCAAGTTTTTAATTATTTGAAGTCAGTATTCTCTTTCTGTATTGTTTTCATTTATGTTGTTGATATTTAAAGCTATCATATTTGTGCAAATGTTCATTTAATTCATGTGTAACATAATTTATTATACAGATTGTAATAACATTGGTTTTGCATAAAATATTTGTCAATCATTCATTTATAAAATTGTTTACGTAAATCCTGTGTGTGTATGGATTCACTTTTTAATTAAACTGAGCCTTATGTTTAACAACTATATGGCTTTGTGAGATGTTTATTTGAAAATATTCATGTAAGGTATCCCTCTTCCCAAAAACATAGTACTAGGTGTACTAAAACAAAAATCAAAATTGTTCAGTGTATGCAAAATGAACCTCAGATGTTAATTTATTGCACAAGAACTTGAAAAATCCCGGAAAGTCAGGAAAATGAAATATTATTTGGAAAAATGTTAACTGTTTCAAAAAGGTCAGAAAAAATTAGAACTTTTTCCAGAATCTCTGAGAAAAAACAAAACAAAATCTTCTCAAATAACAAAATGTTCATGTTTTAAATAGTATATGATAAATTAAAATTGCCCCTTGAAAAATTGTGCCTCTTATCTGATGCAGTTTTTATCAAAATGAGATGTATGACCTCACATTTGATACGCTACTTTGATCTGCTGGATATGCTACTTTTATCGAAATGAAACATACATATCTCTAACTCTCATGTTATTTTTATTGGAATTGTTCTGAAGGGAAAAAAATCACTTATCTGACAATAAATGCATAAGAATGTTAAAAATGTATAAAATATGGTCAGCGTAGAGCAAAAGCACAGAGCTGTCATCTCCCGTGTCTGGAATCTAGGACTAATTATAGTATTTTGTAGTTTTAGTATCTCAACTGCTAGTAGACCAGATCGTTATTTTTTTTTTTATTTTTTTTTTTACTTATAGCACTAAAAGGTACATCATTTGAAAATTTCAATGTTAACGAAATGGATGCATGTTGCTGAATTTTTTTAAAATGTTAACGTGTTTTGAAAAAATTACAGATATCTAAAAACTGCAACAAGTAGAACCTTGGCAATGGTAAATAAATATCATTTAAATGCATTTGCAAATATAATGCAATGGTAAATAAATACCATTGTAGAGAAATATGATGTCATAGAGCGATAGCAGCGCCCCCCACCTGAAGTAGAAAAAATTAATTAGATGTTAGACGCTAGACAGGAAAGGCGGAGTAAGCCTTATCCTTTGTTTCGTAGAATTGCATAATGATGATTTATTAACTGTTTAACTGTATATATTGTAAATAAATATTTAAATTAAAGTTTCTTCGTATCAGTGATAGATATATAGATTTCTTCATAGACAGATTTTAGAAAGGATTTAACTTCGAATTGAAATTAGCCTATTGCGAAATTAGCCCTTTCGCCATAATGGTGCATCGGCCGGGAATGAATAGTTCGGTAATTTGAAAATTTTTGTTTTCTAATTTTGGATTAGCACTTTAGAAGTGTGCGAAGACTGCCAAGGTAAGCCTGCACTTTCTATTATTAATATAATGGAAGATCTCATTGCTAAACTGAAATCGAAACGAAAGGTATTCAGGACCGCAGTGTCCAAGATATTAAAGAAAATCGAAACTGAATTAAATAAAGATGATATTAGTATAAACGTTAATGTATTAGAAGAAAATATAGATCAATTAAACGAAAAATCAAAAGTTTTGAAAGATTTAGACTCTCAAATAGAACGAGATTTAAAACTCGAAACGGAGGAATTTGAACTCGAAATCACAACGGTTCTAGAATACGATGAGAAAATTCAACTGTGGCAATTTAGAGGAAAGAAAAAATTGAAGGAATTGAATAAGCTCGAAAATTCGGAGAATGAAAATCGGAACATTTCTAATGAAACCACTACAGATTCGAAAAACGAAAATAATACATTCACTCGTCTTCCTAAATTAACCATTTCTAAATTTTATGGTGATCCTTCAGATTGGTTAGAATTTATAGGTCAGTTCGAAAATGCGATTGACAAAAATCCGAATTTATCAAAAATAGAAAAATTAATTTATTTGAAAAGCTTTCTTGGTGGCTCAGCCGCCAAAGCTATTTCTGGTTTCGCTCTTATCGAAAATAATTACGAAGCTGCTCTTGAACTATTACGTTCCAGATTTGGGCAAACGAACATCTTAATTAATTCGCATCTAGGACAACTCTTAAGTATTTCACCTGTTAGAAATCCTAATGATGTAAACGGATTAAGAAAACTTCTCGATCACACCGAAGTGCAGATAAGAAATCTTGAAGCATTAAAAATAGACTCTAATTCCTACGGAAATCTTTTAACGCCTTTAATTTTGAAATTACTTCCTAATGAGTTCGTTCTTGATTATAGCCGAAAAATTAAAGACGGAAATTGGGATTTAAAAGGTCTATTAGACTTTTTGAGGAACGAAGTACTTAGTAGAGAACGCGCAGCTTCTGTTAATTATAACTCTAAAGAGAAATTCTCGCAATTAGAAAACCACTAGCTTTCAAATCGAAACTTTCTGCAGTCAAAACAAGTAAGCCGTTGACAGTTGAATTATTAGCAGCGTCAGCCGAATCACAGTGTCTGTTCTGCGGGAATAGAAGTCATAAATCTATGGATTGCGAAACTTTAAGTGTGGAAAAGAAAAAAGAGATTTTGATGAAGCAAGGCAGATGTTTTTTATGTTTGGATAAAAAGCATAGAATTAAAGACTGTAAACAAAAAGTAAACTGTAGCTTCTGCTGTAATAAACATTCAAAAGCCATCTGTTATTCATTTCATCAGAAAAAAGATGACAAACTTGAAAAGAAAACGTCGGATTCCAACGTTATTTCCGCTGTTTCCTCATATAATTCCGATGAAAATAGATCTAATAGAATATTATTGCAAACTGCTTCTGCATTAATTCGAAATAATGATAAATCTGAAAGTGTGAGAATTCTTTTTGATAATGGCTCAATGAGATCTTTCATAACTAAAAATGTATCTAGTAAAATGGATCTTCCGATGGTTAGAAAAGAATCACTTTCTGTTTACTCATTTGGAGATAAAACTGCGTTAGAAAAAACCTTCAATGTTGTTAAAGCCAAACTAGAAAATATTAGCGATCCCAAACTTAGTATATATGTTGAATTTCTCGAAGTTGAAAATATATCCAATGCTCTCATCTCTCCTCCAGATTTGAACTTTGCTAAGGAAAATAAAGTTTTACAAAATTTACAATTAGCTGACTGTTGTAGGCAAAGTGACAAAATTGATGTTCTCATAGGGGTAGATTTCTATTATTCTATAATTACAGGTAAAATTAAAAGAATTTCAAGAGATGTAGTAGCTACAGAATCTTTATTTGGGTGGTGTTTACAGGGTAAAGTAAATAATGAATTTAGTGAATTATTAACTATGAAAGTAATAGTAAATGAAAACTTGATATCAGATCAGTTACAACAGTTTTGGAAGCTAGAAAACTTAGGTTTAGAAAGTGATACTCAGAACGACAAAACTGTTGATTTAGAAATTATGAAATCCTTCGAATCTGATATCAAGTATAAGAATGGAAGATACCAAGTAAGATTACCATGGAAACCAAATTCAAAACATCTAATGGAAGATAATAGGGATGTAGCACTTGAAAGATTTAAGAAATTAAGTAACAAATTTAAAATTGATAACTCTTTATTTGTTCAATATACAGAGGTTTTAAAAGATTACGAGTTAAAACATATTATTGAACCAGTTAAGGAAGACAATCGAAATGACAAGACTCTATTTTATTTACCTCATAGGGCAGTCATCAGAAATGATAGAACAACAAGCAGACTAAGAATAGTTTATGATGCTTCAGCACATAGACCAAAGACACTTTCTTTAAACGACTGTTTATATACGGGTCCGAACTTATATCCTGATATTTTTGATTTACTGATAAAATTTAGACAAAATTCGATAGCCTTAACAGCTGACATTACACAAGCCTTTTTACAAATAGAGTTGAATGAAGAAGATAGGGACGTTACACGATTCTTTTGGAAAGATGATCCTGATGATAGCAATGAAAACTTGAAAACCTTTAGATTTACAAGAGTTTTGTTCGGAGTTAAGTCTAGTCCCTTCCTACTCGCTGCTACCATTAAGCATCACCTTAAAAAATATTCAGAAATATATCCTGAAACAGTAGAACTCTTAAACAACTGTCTGTATGTTGATGATATTATTGGTGGTCAACAAAATTTAGAACAAGCCCTGAAAACAAGTTTAGAAATTGTGAACATTTTTAATGAAGCTAGCATGTCACTACATAAGTGGCATACTAATTCAAAAGAACTCAAAGACATTTGGCATCACAAAGAATTTTCGATACAAGAATCTCCTGAAATTGTCCCCATCAAAGTGTTAGGAATTAACTGGGATACGGATAATGATAATTTTTATTTTGACACTCAACACTTAACAAATTTCATATCCTCGTCAATTAACTCAAAACGTTTCCTATTGCAAACTGCAGGGCGTATTTTTGATCCTGTCGGATTTTACGGCCCTTTCACCATTAGAATAAAGTGTCTGATTCAGGAAATCTGGTCTGCCAAAATTGATTGCGATGAAGAACTGCCACCTGATCTTAGTCATAAATGGAAAGTCTGGTACGAAGAAATTGAAGAACTGAACCACCTCAGAATTCCCCGTTACTATTTAGATGGAATATTAGATGTAGATGTGAAACGAATAGAACTCCATAGCTTTTCTGATGCTTGTCTGAAAGCTTATGGATGCGT